>JAHHUM010000729.1:0-173355 GCA_036173005.1 Crenichthys baileyi | reverse complement strand
TTAAAGGGGTTCTGCCGTATTGCCCCGGGTTGAGCAAGATAAAGGTATCTGCCATCCATGTCTTTACATCTAAGATGCAGTTAAAAAGTGCATCAATTGGCCCGGTGTCATCAAGAGACATGGGATGTATAACTGTGTTTTAAGATGTGTGGAGATGAAGCAGGACCAAAGTGCATACAGGAGGATGGAAGCGGAATGGTGAGTGGATAAACACTTTAATGGTATGAAACAGAAAATTTACAGGATGGAACTTAGGCAGGTATCTGGCAGGAATACAGAGACATGGTATGGGCAAGTCAACAGAGTAGTTTCCAGGAGGAACCAGTGGAGAGTAATGACAACTAGAGAGTATAAATGCTAAGGATGAGTGTAGAATGAACCAATGAACCAAGGGAGAAACCAGAAGGGAATGAGAAGCAGCTGATGGAAGAGGGACTGCAGGGAGTTGAGGGAGAGTGACTAATTACGACTGATGAGCAGGGAGGCAACAGAAAACATCTAAATGAACTGAAATAAAGCAAGTGAAGAACATGGCAGTGCAGACAAAGGAAAAAAATCATAAACTCAAAACCCCAAACACAGACAGATTATCAGTATAGCTGTGGAAGCTTATTTTGTGACTCCTAATGACCCCACCAATTGGCAGCATGTACAAATGAAAAAGTATGGTTCCTAAAATACAGCTTTGAGGAACACCATGATTAGCCTCATGGACCTGTGAGGAGCATGTATCCATGCTTACCATAAATGTTTTATCTGAGAAATAGGAGCTGAGCCAGTTAAGGACAATGCCAGAGAGGCCAACCAGATGTTTAAGTCTTTTTAAAATAATTTGGGCTTGTATGAGTCCAGATTACACCTTAAATAATATAGTCTTTAGTAGGACTGTATCTGTACTTTGGTTTGTCTAAAATCCAGATTGACATTTTTCTAAAAGGCAGTGTCTTTTAAAAATGACTTATTCGATTAAAAACTTGCTTTTCCCATATTTTGCTTTAGAATGGCAAGTTGGATACAGCTCTGTAATTATTAAAAACACTGACATCTATATTGCTCTTCTTCAAAAGAGGCTTCAACACAGCTTTTTAGGAAGACACCCATTTGAAGAGAGCAGTTTCTCATGTTTAAAATATCATGTTCAGAGAATCTATAGAGTGATTTAAAAAGTGGTGTGGGAATTAGCTGTTCACACATTATTTGATAGTTGACAGAAAATTAACTGCAGGAAGATGAAGAGGAAATGGAGGAAAAACGAACCAACAGATTCTCTATGTCTTAATTTTTCCATGGGCATGCTTGTTTAATAAAAAATGATAATGGAACTGCAGAGTCCAGGTTTGTTTCCAGCTTTTTTAAGAATTGATTACTCATTGAATCAGAGGATGTCATGATCTGTGGGTGTTTTCTAGTTTCATTTCGTGTCTCAATTTTCTTATTTCCATGTTTTCCTTTGTTAGATCTTGCCTTATCAGTTCATTTCGTTGTGCTTCAGTTATAGTTTATTCTCCTGCTTTGTTTTATTTATTATATTCTGTGAGATTTCTTCCCTGTGTTTGTCTCTGTCTGCTCCAGCTATTATTCTCTCTCTCCCTCAGCGCCCTTCTTTAATTCTATTCAGCTGTTGCTCATTCTCACCTGATTGCTCTCACCTGCTTGCCATGCCTTTTTGTCCACCTCTCCCAGTGTATATAAACTCTCTTGTTGTTATCATTGATTACTGGATTTTTTTTTTTTTAAACATGTCCTGTCTGGCAGAGTAGCACTCAGAATTGTTGTCTGCATGACAAGAAGAAGCCCAAGAGATTTACGTTCACAACTGGAGCATTACCACTTATACTATAATGTGCCACTTGATATATATATTTAAAAAAAAACTTTACTGGAAACTGATGTAGGATAATTTTTATTGCAATGCACATGTAGACGGAAATGAAAAGAAAAAAAAGTAAGAAAGACAGAGAGGTCGGGCAAAAAGGACAAAGGGAGAGAAAGAAGGATGATGCGAATACAAGATTCTAGAAGATTGCGTCTACACCTGCAGAAACATATATGACAACAGTAATGTTACCAAAAAGTGCACGGTACTAATGAATGCTAGATGTATTTAGTGGTAACTACGGCGCAATATTGAACATCTGTGTGTCTGTCCAAACACCTGTGGGTTTAAGTGTGAGCACGCTTGTGTAAATAAGGTTTCTCCATAAAAATATTCAATAGCGAGTGTGAGGAGCCATAGACCCGCCCCCCTGGACCCGGGACAGCTACGGAGGACATCCGAGCCACAGACATCCAAAGCCCCCCCAGAGCACAGGAACCCCAGGAGAACCACCACCGGGACTACCATAACCTCCCCAGAGTGGAGCAGGGGAGAATCCCAGGGAAACCACCCAGCAGCCACAGTGCAGAAGCCCCAGGGAGCTGCAGCGACGAGCCCACAGGCCCTGCCGGCAGCCGTCTACACCCAAGCAGATCCAGCCATGGACCTGAAGACCCGAGATCCAGGGATATATCACTCCCCAAGCAGAGTCCCGACTGAGCCCAGCGGTCCAGGCCCTGGCAAGCAGGCCCCACATTTGATGGGGGGGCCTAAACTGATCCAGGAGAGGGAGCAGCCCAAGACCCAACCTGATACAAAAAACAGGCACACACAATCACCACAATCACACATTCCCACCCTCATGCGTACACATAAAAAACACTCACACCCAAGCACCCAATGAAAAGACAAACAACAATGGATGTCGTACACTCACTCACACTCCCCATACATACTCAATACTCCCAGGTCCAGGTGCCGATACCCCACAGGGACAACCAGCCCCCGGACCCAGGAGGTGGTCCCCTTCCTTTCGGGGGTGGAGACAGGCAGACTGCCCCAGCACCTGAACCTGGTACAGGCTAGCCCGGGCTCATGCCTGAACCTGAGCGACCCCGGCCCGGACCCTGACCCCCCCGCCCAGACCCCACCCCATCTTCATCCGGAGCCACAGCCACCACAGAATAAAATAGTCCCAACCCCCTATGAATTCCAATTCCAACCCCATGAGCTCCCCACCCCCAATGAACCCCGGCATGAATCTCCCCATCCAGGTCTTACCCGCCAGTTTAGTAGGCCTCTACGCCCACCGATGCACCGAAGGCCCCCGGGCCAGTGCCGGGTGCCGGAGCATGCGCCGGTCCAAAACCCTGGTAACACGGACCCAAGCCCCCTCAGGCCCAGCCAGGACCCCAGCCCGGGGGCCACACGCCCTAGGAACCCAGAGTTCCCAAGCCCATCCCAGATCTGCCCAGGAGCAACCCGGCCACCAGGCCAGTAACTTATGTCCGCCAGCACAGGCTCCCCAAAAGCATTGCATGCAGCCACCAGATGCTGCCCCCAAGAGCCACCAAAGCCCCACCCCCACTAGGTGATGGAGCCAATTAAAGGAGCCCAGAAAGATTGATCTGATGTGGAGGCAGAGGCTGTCTCAAGACTTATATAATCCAACAGAAGGTTTCTGTACTGGTTAATATTAAGAAGGTTTTTATTTTTCCAATTCATGAGGATAGTTTTCTTAGCAGATACATAAGCCAGTGAAAACCATGTGAGCTGAATTAGTCTCTATGGTGACATTCTAAGTTGCCCGACAAGCAAACTGAGGGGGAAGGTAAAATATTACATCTCAGACACTTTGATAAGACACCTGATGATCTGGCGCCAGAACCTCTGAACAAGTGTACATAACCATAGTGCGTGGATGTAATTGTCAGGTATATTGCCTGTGCAGTTTAAGCAAGTATTAGACTGTGCAAAACCCATCCTGAACATCCGTTGACCTGTATAGTATACTCTATGAAGGATTTTATGTTCTATTAATTGTAAACTGGTGTTATTAGTCATTTTAAAAGTTCTGGAACATATCTGAGACCAAAATGTTTGGTCAAAGTCAACTGATAAGTCCACCTCCTATTTCATAAAAGGAAGGGAAATGATTTGTCTATATAAGACAGTGTCCTGTGTATCTTAGACATTAATCTGGGGGGGCTGAGTTTTAGGAACTCTTGTACACGTGATGGCATTTGTAACCCAAAGTTTTTAAGCCTAAATTTATTTTTTATTATAGATTTAATTTGATGATGTTCTAAAAAAGTATTCTTGGCCATCCCATATTGTATAATTAATCTGTTAAATGGGATGAACTGAATTCCTTCAAATATATGTTCCAGGTATTCAATTCATTTACTCCTCCAATCTGGAAAGTTTATCTTTTTTTTTTTTTTTGTAGGATGTCAGGGTTGTTCCAGATGGATGTACGTCTGCATGCAATTAGTGAAGACCCTGTCATTTTTAGATATTTCCACCATGCTGTCAGAGAGGTGCTGATATTGAGGCTTTTAAAGCATACATGTCGTTTTCTCCAGAGCTCCATTCTGCTGGAGCTCTGGGTAACGTCACTTCCTGTTTTTGCTGTTGCACTTGGTGAATTGTTTGGTGTGTGAAGGCTCTCTCGTTTGATCTGATTTCTATCTACTGTGATATCTCTTACTTGTTCTAATACATAAGCACGTTAAAACACATACTTTCTGTTGCTGTATTTAATGTTTGGTGACTCTCCGTGTCTAACACGGCTTTCTAGTAGTGGTAAGGGCACACTAGCTTAGTGTTAGCTTTAGCTCCACCATGGCTACCAGCCATCCTGCTGTTTCTCTCTCCGAGTCCTCTCCTCTCTCCTGCTCTCTGTGTCAGATGTTCAGTTACTCCTCTGCCTCCTTTAGTGATAATGGTACGTGTAATAAATGTAGCATTTTTGTAGCTTTGGAGGCGAGGGTGTCGGAATTGGAGGCCCGGCTCCGCGCTGTTGAAAAACCAGCAGATAGCCGAGGCCCCTTAGCCAGCACGGAGCCACCGAGGGTAGCTCCCCATAGCAGCCCGCGCAGCCGGGCCTCAGGCCGGCTGGGTGACGGTACGTAGAAAGCATAGTCCTAGATCCCAGCTCATAGGTCAACACCAACCCGTCTGCGTTTTCCTAAAAAACAGATTTTTTCCCGCTCAGCGACCACCCGCTGTAAAGCCAACTCTGGTAATTGGCCCAGCTCCATAGTCAGAAACGTGGCCTAGAGACACCAGTCACCCATAGTCAATGTCTCCAGGACATCGACAATCAAATCAATACCTGAAACTGCTGGCTTAAAGATAAGCCGTAAATACAGTAAGATTGTTTATTCACGGCTGGGCGGTAATGACACCCCGGTTACGTCAATCGGAGGTCACGGGGCTAAATTAGTGTTGCTTGCGGTGGTTTAAGTTTGGCCAAAAACAATGTCGGACCCTGCAGTAATTTTCTCTGGTCCCCTCCCCGAACTTTAAAACCAGTGAACGACATGTTTTAGGCCGCATGCTGTATTCAATCGCTGCTGTCTAGGGTGGTGTCCGAAAACAATGTGGGTTTCTATTGGATAACTGTCAAACTATTTGTAAAACCTGGTCCTGATTCCGGAGAGACGGTATTCCCTCTCCCACTTTGGATGAGCAACTCTCCTTTCTAGGAATCTTGGAGGGCGCCCGAATTTATTAGTTCTTTCAAAACTGCTTGACAAGCTGTTCAGACCCCAGTAAGCAGGGTTTGTAGTTTTAACACTTTCCTCTGTTGCACTTCTGTAGCCTGCTACCCACAGCATTACCCTATTAAGACAGTGTCCCTCGCCCACTGCCAAAATGGAATGGATTAAACTAACTTATCTAAAGGAGGAATCAGTGAAAATCTCATTTAAAATAAACACATCTCAGACTAAAAGAAAAATAAAACAATTAAATGTGGCCTACTGAACATAAATTCTCTCTTCTTCAAAGACTTGCTAGTTAGTTGACCCTGGCTTGTTTGACAATCAGATTGTTTTATTTTGTCAAACAGAAAGCCTGGCTGCAGCAAGAGGATATGTTACTATAAAAATTATCAACTCCCCTACTAAATTATTTTAAATTTTCACATTCCGTCGAAATACTGGGCGAGGAGGAGAAGAGCAACCATCTTTCAGTCCGATTTATTGATTATCCCGATAACAATCATTGCTTTCAACTCTTTTGAATATTTATCCTTAGTTTTCCTCATCCAAATTGCAAAGCACTAAAACCACTTCTATTTTTGTTTTGTAACCCATCCACCAGGCCCTTACCTCGCATTTTTAGATCAGTTTTCAGACCTTTTATCTGATTTAGTGTTAAATACAGATAAAGTTTATTAATAGTGGGGGGATTTAAACATTCATGGTCACACTAAATTGATAGCCTAAATTATAGCCTTTGATGCTATCTTAGACTCAAGTGGCGTTTGCTCAAAAAACATTAACAAACCTACCCACCTTTTGTCTTTATTCCTTTGGACCTTGTGCTGACATATGGGATTGAGTGTAAAGACATAACAATATTTTCCTCATAACTTCTGTCCCTGTCCTGACCTTTTTTTAATAACCTTTGAGTTTAATTTTAACCGAGTACTCGCACACCTGAAAGAAAATTTCATTATAGTAAGATAATATTATCAGACGATGCTGTAACACCTTTAAAGAATCTGTTCACCTTTTAATCTCCCCTCATTTAACACTGAAAAGGACAGTGGACGGCAATAATTTCTGTTTCTGCCCCTTCACAATTGATTCCTCTTGTTCATCAGTGTTAAAAACTTCATCATTGTGTGGTGCATTAGACAATGCAGCCCCCTTGAAAAAGAAGGCCAATTATTCATAGAAACTGGCTCGTCCTTGGTTTTAATTTAGATCTGCATACTTTAAAGCACATTGTTAGAAAATTGGAAGGAAAAGTGGTGCTCTACACAACTAGAGGATTCCTACTTAATTCTGGAACAATAGCCTACTTTTGTATAAAAACTGACATTTAGCCAAGCCAGAACAGCTTATTTCTCATCATTAATAGAAGAATAACAAGAATAATCCTAGGTTTCTCTTTTGGTTACAGTTGCATTAAACTTACACAGAGTCCATAGCGAATTGTAGCCATCCATTTCCTTAGCTCTTTAGCAGTCATGACTTTATGGGATTCTTCTTAAATAAAAATTGATTCTGATTGAAAAAATAAAAATCTTTGACATACCCCGAAATGATTACTTCATCCTCGCAAGTGAGACAACATTGGAAAGAACTTTAGAACCTGATCTGTGTTTTTGGATTGTTTTTTGAATCCTGTGAGCTTCCCTGAGTTATCAAAAATATTACCTTTCATTAACTTCACTTGTATGTTGAGACCCAATCCATACCCAAATTATTTTAAGGAAGTGTTCCCTCTGATTACCAACGCCCATTTAGATATTAGTTAATCTATCTTTAGTAATGATGATGTAACCACAGGCTTTTAATTCAATTCAATTTCAATTCAGTTATTTATATATCCGCCAATTCACAACACATTTCCGTCTCAAGGCCTTACAAAAGTCAGGTCATACATTCCAAATTAATCTTAATCATTGAACAGTGCAGTCATATTCTGTGCTTTATTCAAATTGGATAGAAAAGTTTTTCTATCTAAGGAAACCCAGCCCAGATTGCATCCAGTCAGAGACTTGCCAGCATTTCACATCCTCCCGGATAAGCCAATTTTGAGCAGTGACAGTCCACTGGCGTTGAACTTGCAGCAATCCCGTCCATACTGAGCATTTCAATTACAACAGTGCGAGAGGAAAACTCCCTTTTAACAGGAAGAAAACCTCCAGCAGAACCAGGCTCAGTGTAGCGGCCATCTGCCATGACCGACTGGGGGTTAGAGAAAACATAGTCAGAGACACAAGAGAAAAAAAACACTGATCCGAGGTGCTTTCTATGGGCAGGCAAAGGTAAATGTGTAATGATGTATCTTCCTTTAGTCGTTTCCACCTAGAAGAAGGAACATATAAACTTTGATAGCCCAGTTTTTCCAAGATATAGTCTGAAAGAGAACACGTATAATTAGTTTACAGTAAAAGAAGAGTCAAGTTGCTGATGTATCTAGGAGAGAGAAAGGGCCTAAAAAACACTGACGAAACAGGGCCATGTGGATCATCGGTAGAAGGGTTAGCATTAAGTTGTTGCCAGCAGAAGCTTGGAGGAGTCCCCTCGCCAGAAAAGGTGTTACGAGGTATGACACGAGTCAGGCCAGGTGTTTAGCTTCTATGAATAGAGAAAGAAGAAAGAACAAAGTTAAAAATGCTAAAATAACAGCAAATAATACTAGTTGATAGTATTGTGAGAATAGGCTAAGAGGGTGAAAGGTTGGTCATGATATGTTCTCCAGCAGCCTAAAGCCTATAGCACATAACTACAGAGATAGCTCCAGTATACTAAGCCACTGCTAACTATAGGCTTTATCAAAAAAGGAAAGTTCTAAAAACCTAGCCTTAAAAGTAGACAGTTTGTCCATCAGAGCCCACTGATGGCCACTGTGGTTTACTAAAAACCACAACGATTGGGATACTCTCTCTCTCAGATTGACCATAACCATGAAAAGAGAGGGGGGGTCCATACAGGCGCAGAAATGGAGGGTGGTTGGTTTGCACCTCAGCCATAACGTTAGCCGGTTTATTAGGCTAAACCTGACTCCCGCCTTGACTCCCTCCACAGGGAGGGTGAGGAAGGTGCTCCCTCCCTGAAAGACTAAGCCACTTTAATTATTAGCTGTTATCAAAAATGAAAGTTTAAGCCTAGCCTTTGGTGGAAATAGACAGAGTGTCCCGTCTCAACGAACCAAACACACGGGAGCTGGTTCCACAGGAGGAGACTGATAACCGAAAAGATTTGCCTCCCATTCCTACTTCTAGAGACTCTAGGAAACCGCCAGTAAACCTGCAGTCTGAGAACGAAGGTGGCCTGTGTAGTGACATATGAACAATCATTACATCTCTGATGTATGATGACTTTATAAGGGGCTTTGATATGTGATGAGGAGAATTTTTTAATTATATTACTGGATTTAAACAGGGATCCATGAAGGTGAAGCTAAATAAGACATATATAGCTGAAGTGATGTGTATCCCCAGGTCGTGGGCACACAGGAGGCTCGGTACAGGAACTCTCTGGCGGTAGGTACCCAGACGTAAGCCCATATGGCGTGCTATGGCCTGCTGGACGAGCAATCAGCTAGGTCCCGGCCTCAGGATGTCGGGCATCTCGCTCGGACAGAGAGGGAGGAAAAGAAGCCCCGCAGGTCTCATCCGGCGAATTACCAAGATGCGGGGAGAGGAAAACCACGCCCGGGAAGCAAAGGCAAGTATATAATTAGAAGAGCCGTGACAACTTCTGACAAGCGGGGGTAGTGGATACGCCCCCCGAAACACCCCCCCCTCAACGTTCATCCATCACAGTTCCCCTCTCACGGGGGCTGCGTAAGGAGGGGGAGGACGACAGAATAGGCGATGAAAGGAGATCCACATAGGGGGTGGTGAAGGGAAAACTGCTAACCGGCATAGCAGGGCCCACTCGTCGGAGTAGGTGAGGGCGGGGCTAAGCTGACAGGAGAATAGTGGGAAAAGTCTTTTTAATTTTCATCAGAACTCTTGCTGCAGCATTTGAATCAGCTGAAGGCTTTTAACTGCATTTTGTGGGGACTTCGCGGATATGAAGAATTACAAATAGTCCAGCCTGAAGTAACAAAAGCATGGACGATTTTTTCAGCGTCACACCTGATAAGGATATTTCTAATTTTGGCAATGTTCCCGAGGTGCAAGCAAGGAAATCCCTAGTACAAATGCTGTTATTTAAATATATGGGATTTAATGACAATGTACTGGTCAAAATAACACCTAATGGTTTTTTTACTTTATTACCGGGAAGGGTTCAATTTAATGCCCATCCAGGTTAGTGATTGACAAAGCATTTCTTTTAAAGACTCCGTTCCAAACAGACACACATCTGTCTTGTCTGAATTTAGAGAGCAGAAAATTTAAAGTCAATCCAGTTTTTATGTCTTCAAACATGCTTATAGTCTATCTAACTGGTTGGGCTCATCAGGATTTATGGATAAGTAAAGCTGAGTGTCATCAGCGTAACAGTGAAAAATTTTATTCTAATGCTGCCTTGATAATTTTAATTACCTATTGGAAGCAATATATATAGTAAAAGGGAGAATTGGCCCAAGTACTGAACCTGTGGTACTCCACAATTCACCCAGGGTTTTAAAGAGTCTATTCCCTGACTGTAGTTGTATATTAAGCTGTCGATTTCAACCAATTTATAGAATAATCCGAAATTCTTGAGAATAAACTTAATTAATCCAATTACCTGAGAGACAGAGGTTTTGCGAATGCTGGAGGAAGAGTAATACATCATATGCATAACAAGCACTGATTTTATGTTCGATATTCATAGCATTTATTATGCCTTTAATATCATTAGTTTGCCTGATTGCTGCCGAGCTAGTGGTTTTCAATAAAATTGCAAATAATGAGGGGGAAAGTGGGCATCCCTGCTTGGTGCCCCTCTGAAGATAGAAGCTGGAAGATGTTTGGTTATTTGTCCTGATATGTGCCGTTGGCAAACTGTATAATATTTTTAACCAGTTTATGAAAGAGCTTCCAAAACCAAATTTAGTCAAGGTTGCAAACAAGAATTTCCAGTAAACTCTATCAAATTCTTTTTCTGCATCTAGAGATAATATATTGGCCTCAATATTTTTACTGTAGGAATAGTCTATTAAATCAACATTAGCCACTTTCTGCCAGCTTTCAACAGGAGTTTAGCATTCTGTTTTCTTCTAATTCATTACATTTCAGCAGATTTTTTGCAGTCAATATCAGCTTGTTTCTGCCAGCTTTCAGCTTACAGCATTTACACTGCATTTTCGCATTTTTCAGGAAATGCAAATGTTTCTAGTTTTAACCTGTTCATGAAAGCGCTTCCAAAACCAAATTTAGTCAAGGTTGCAAACAACAATTTCCAGTTAACTCTATCAAATGCTTTTTCTGCATCTAGAGATAATATATTGGTCTCAATATTTTTACTGTAGGAATAGTCTATTAAATTAAGTAATCTGCATGAATTTGTGGATGAATGCCTCCCTTTTATGAAACCAGTTTGGTCAGGATGTATTATGAGAGGCGTTAGCTTTTCTAGTTTTTTTGAGATCAACGTTAATAAGGGATATGGGACGGTAGCTGGTAGGAAGTACTGGGTCTTTTCCTGGTTTTAACAGGAGAGTGATGTTGGCAGATTTTATATTTAGCGGAAGTATTCAATTTTCTTTGGTTTCCTGCAACATTCTTTGGAATGTTGGAGCCAACATCTTTGTAGAACTCTGTTGGGAATCCATCTAAGCCTGGAGCCTTTTAATTGGGCATGCTTGTGAGAGCTTCTTGGATTTCGGCTACAGTCAGTGGTACATCCAGGGCCATCGCTTGGTTATCTGATAATTTAGGAAGTGTTACTTTATCCAGAAATTGATCAATGACGTTATCTGACGGGTCTATCATCACAGCTTTCCCTGCCTCCCAGAGAACAGATGTTGATGTCCCCGGGAGGTCATTAAACTCCAAATATGAAGTCCACTCTTCTTTAAAATATTTGATAAATTCTTCATCCTCAAGCAATGATGTATTAAACCTCCAGTTTTTGCTTTGTTGGTTTTCTTTTTTATTTATTAGAGTTAAGGAGACAGGGGCATAATCGCTGACAGCTATAGGGTGTATCTCAGTGTATGAAATGTCAGTTAACAACGAGCTGCTGACTAATCCGGACAAGAGCAAGAGTGATGGACATGTACTTAAGTACATTGCAGAACCTGTACTTTTTTATTTTTACTTAAAGTAAAGGAGTTCAATCAGTACTTTTACCAGAGTCTTTGGTGTCTGTACTTCTACTTAAGTAAAGAATGTAAGTACTTTTGCCATCTCTGGAAAAGATAACTAAAAGCGTGACAGAGAAGAAACCTAGGAGGCTGGTGGCGTCAGCAGTGCAGGAACTTTTGAGCCCGGTAGTGGTGCAGACGAAGCCCCAGGAGACTGGCAGTGGTGGAGATGAAGCCCTGTCAACTGGTGACGGAGGGAGGTCAGGAGGCCGACAGTGGCTGAGACAAAGCCCTAGAGGTTATCAGTGGCAGTGAAGGTTGTCTGGAGGTCGGCGGTGCAGTGGAAGAGAAGATCAGGAGGCCAGCGGTGGCAGAGATAAAGCCCTGGTGGTCAGTGGTGCTGGAAGTCTGAAGACCGACCAGAGAACCAGGAGAAAACCACTCTGAGATGGAAGACTGTTTTAGAATGTTTATTATAAAGTGATTATGAGGACTGTGGTTGCCCTGTGTATTGTTTCTGTGAGATGGAGGATGCTCAGAGGCTTGGCTTGGAGAGGAGATGCTGGATGCCTTCCAGAAGGTAAAGGTCACTTCACATGTGAAATGTTAACTGTTGAAGCATGTCACCTGTTGGAAGTGTGTTGTTCAAAAGGTCGGAATCACTCATCATTTCAAGCACCAGATTTATAAAAAATGTTGTTCCTCAGGAAACAAATATAAAAATATTTCCCTATTTGTATTTTTTTTGTGACACTATTAACTATCACGATGGTGGCGCACACAGTTGTACCAGCTTAAGGATTTTCAGGTCTGTGCTTTAAATGTTTGTTTGAATGTCTGTTTTTAATTTACGTTTTTAACCAACTGCTTCTATTTTTCTAGTTATATAACTTTTCTATGCATTGACCAGATAGCGTCAATTTTGTTGTAATTGTTACCATGACAATAAAAGGATATTCATATTGATCTGGCCCTGTTCATTGTCTCCCCATTGGTTCTCAGTGGGTACGCTGGGTTGTTGAGGTACTGGGATCACCTGGGCCACACGTTAAACACTAAATAAATTAAATTGACCTCCAATTCAGCATTTAACACAGCAGCTGAGGGTTTTCCGCACAGAGAGAAACTTAAAAATGTATTTAAAAATATTACCCCCACTTGCCCTCCACCCTTTAATTTTACCTGATTTTCCGAATGAAGTCATGGTCACTCTAATTGGGTGTTTTTTAGAGTTTGGAAAACAAATATATTAAAGTGGAAAAAGATTTAATATTGTCACTAAATTAAAAATAAAGTTGAAGTAAATGGCTGCATAAATTTTTAATTCAGTTTTCAATTCAATTCAGTTTTATTTATGTAGTGCCAATTCACAACACGTCTCAAATTCAATCAAATCATACAGATTTCAAGTCAGGTACATACATTCCGATTAATCCTTACTATCAAAAAGGGCAGTCGGATTCAGTTTATTATTCAAATTGGTTAAAAGTTATTCTATCAAAGGAAACCCAGCAGATTGCATCCAGTCAGTGACTTGCAGCATTCATTCCTCCTGGATAAGCCTTAGTGACAGTGGACAGTCGCTTGAATTGAGTTTGCAGCAATCCCTCATACTGAGCATGCATGTAGCGACAGTGGAGAGGAAAACTCCCTTTTAACAGGAAGAAACCTCCAGCAGAACCAGGCTCAGTGTGAGTGCCCATCTGCCACAACCGTCTGGGGATTTGAGAGAACAGAGCAGAGACAAAAAAAGAACACAGAAGCACTGATCCAGAAGTACTTTCTGTAGGAAAAAATAATGAAACATTAATGGTTATAGGTCCTTTAGTGGCTTCATCTAAGAGAGGAAGACAGGTAAGACGAATTTCAAGTTTAGAGTATGAAAGAGAGCATATACAATTAGTCACAGTAGAAGCTCACCCATTAGCTATGTCTAGGAGAGACAGGGTTAAACGCAGAAAGACAGGGCCAAGTGTATCATCTGTATAAGGTGAGCATTAAGCATATTCCCCCTTAAAGTTAAGAATTAATGCACCTTTGGCTGCAATCACAGCAGTCCTGACACTTTTTCTTGATTTGTCCTTCAAACACTGCTCAGGTTCTGTCAGGTTGTTTAGGGATCAGGTATGAACAGATCTTTTAGTCGAGTGATTGAGGTGGAGGCGCCCGTTGGGAAACGTAGGAAGGAGAAAGAAGTGTGCAGCTAGGTAAGCAGTTATAACTTTGCTTTTATAACTATGAGTTTGTGCAAGCTATTTGTATGGATGAAGAATTAGTTCGTGGAAAGAGGGAGTCAAAAATGACAGAGAAAGCTGTGGAGGAAAAGCTGCATCTTTTATAGCAGTCCAGAAAAGCTAAGCTTGGACATTCAACTAGGCAGGCTAATGAGATTGAGCGGCTAATGGAGGAAGATGCTAATGTAAAGAGAGTTAGACAGAAGTCACGTTTGGACTATCAGGGCTCCTTGGCTGAATTTTGCAAGACAAATGATGACTTAGCAAACTTGCTGTGTGCAGAAGAGCTAGAAAAGGACCAGAGTTCATATTTTGAGCCTAAGTTAATCTATATTTGTGGATTTATGCCTATACCAACAAAGTGTTGGACTGGACACCTATCAGACCAGAGGATGCAGAGTCTTGGAATGCCTTCTCTCTCTTTCTTAAAGCCTGCTGCAATGCCATGTCTGTGGAGAGTTATATCAAAGAACTGGATAACGTGACCAACTTGAAGGCTATTGTAGGAAAACTTCCTTTCAAGCTACGTGAAAGGTGGAGAAATGTTGTGTGTGGAATACAGGAGGAATTTGGCAGGAGAGTCAAGTTTAAGGATTTAGCTGAGTTTGTTCACAAACAGGCCAGGGTTGCTCTGCACCCAGTCTTTGGAGATATAAAGGATAATCCCTCAGCCAAAACATTCTCAATAAGGGGGAATGTGTAGCTCCTGTTTCAATAACGCTGATGTGTCTCTTTTGCAAAGGGGAGCATGTCATAGAGACTTGTGACAAGCTTAAAGGCAAGCCGCATAAAGAGAAATTAGAATTCTTGAGAAGCAAGGGATTTTGAGTTAGATGCCACAAGCATGGGCACATGAGCAAATTGTGCAAAGCAAAAGTGAACTGTGAAGTGTGTTCTTTAGCACATCCTACACTTCTGCACACTAAGAATGATACAGTGGCTGACCATGCTGGTGATCAAACAGTTCTGAGTGCATTTGTCTGTGCTCATTCGGAGGCTCATAAGCTGATTGGGACCGGAGAAGATGACTACACCCTTGCGATAGTTCCTGTCCAAGTCAAATCCAAGAAAAGGAGTAAGACAGTACAGACTTACACCTTTCTGGACCCGGGCAGCACAGCAACATTCTGTACTGAGGCATTGATGAATAATTTAAAGCTTAGTGGACGAAAGACTGACATGTTGCTAAGGACCATGAATGAAGAGAGACCTGTCAGCACGTATGTGGTCTCTGGCTTAGAGGTCAGTAGTTTGTATGTTGATGAGTTTATTGATCTGTCAGATGCTTTCACGCAAAAGACAATACCTGTAGGAAAGGAAAAAAATTACCAAAACAATAGGATCTTGAAAGGTGGCCTTACCTTCAGAAAATACAACTGCCCAAGATTGAAGCAGACATCGGATTGCTTATTGGAGCAAATGTGCCGAAAGGTATGGAGTCATGGGAAGTAGTGAGCAGCGTTGGTAATGGACCATACGCTATAAGGACCAAGTTAGGCTGGACTATCAACGGACCTATGGGAGAAGGTTGCAACGAGACTAAACCTACCAAGATCCTAGCAAATCGTATTTCAGCGTCCAATTTAGAGAGCATGTGGCTCCAGCAGTTTCAACTTGACTTCCCAGAGGGAGGAAAACATGATGAAGTGGAAATTTCCAGGGAGGACCACCAGTCTATGGACATGGTCACAGAGTCTGTTAAATTGGTTGATGGCCATTATGTAGTATGTTTACCCTTGAAGAACAGAATGGTCAACATGCCAAACAATCGAACAATGGCTGAACAGAGAGCACAAAATTTGAGGAGTTTTATCAGAGATACCAGCTTTCACAAGGAGTACAAAGACCTTATGAATGACATTCTGCAAAAGGGCTATGCTGTAAAACTGTCTGATGAAGAAAATAAGTTCAGTAGAGGGAAAGTGTGGTACATACCCCATACTGCTGTGTACCACCCTGTGAAGGAGAAATTGAGAGTGGTGTTTGACTGTGCAGTGTCACATCAGTGAACGTCACTGAACGATCAACTCTTGCAGGGCCCTGATTTTACTTGCAGTCTGATTGGGGTTATCATCAGATTCAGACAAGAACCGGTAGCAATCATGGCGGACATTGAAGCACCAGGTTAAAGTACCTGATGATCACTCTGATTTGTTGTGTTTCCTTTGGTGGCCAGATGGGGAGTACAGTCAAGCTGTAGCTGAACACAAAATGACTGTTGACCTGTTTGGAGCAATGATCTCACCAAGTTGCATCAGTTTTGCCTTGAGGAAGTGTGCTGAAGACCAAAGCCATCATTTCAGTGCTGAAGTAGTACAGACAGTGCTTCAGAATTTTTACGTAGACGACTGCCTCAAGTCTGTTGCTACGGAAGAGGAAGCCATAGCAATGTATCAAGACCCTGTGAAAATCTGTAGGCATGGAGGCTATCGTCTTAACAAAAGGGTGAGCAACCGTCGGAAAGTGCTGGATTCCATCTCAAAGTCAGAGCTAGCAAAGGAGATGAAAACCTTGGAGTCATATTTACATGTCTTGCCGTGCGTGCAGTGCATATTGAGCTGGCCTCATCATAGGACACAAATTCATGTATTAATGCACTAAGGCGGTTCATGGCACAGCGAGGACAAGTTAAGGAAATTCGCTCCGATAATGGGACTAATTTTACTGGAGCACACCGAGAGTTGAAGGCAGCCATTGCTGATTGGAATTCCTCTGAGTTTCAACATCTGTTTCATCAGCACGGCATTAAGTGGACATTCAACCCTCCTGCAGCTTCACATCATGGTGGAGCATGGGAGCGCATGATAAGGTCCATAAGAAAAGTCCTCAACTCTACTGTAAGAGAACAAACCCTGGATGAAGAGACCCTTAACACTGTCTTGTGTGAGGCTGAGTCAATCTTAAACAGTCGACTTATCACAAAGGCGTCCAATGACCCAAACGACTTGGAAGCATTGACACCTAATCATCTCCTGCTTTTGAATACTAAACCAACCCTACCTCCAGCGATGTTCAACAAGGATGACCTCTACACATGGCGTAGATGGAGGCAAATTCAATATATGTCCAACTTTTTCTGGAAGAGATGGGTCAATGAATATCTGCCACAACTCCAGGAGCGCCAACGTTGGGCTACACCTTCCAGAAACTTTGTGGAAGGAGATGTAGTTCTCATTGTGGATGTGCACCACGGAATTCATGGATCATGGGAAAGGAAAGTGAGACAGTTCCAGACCATAAGGGTCATGTTCGCAGAGTTAGGATCCAGACAAAAACTAACATCTTGGACAGACCCATCACCAAGGTCTGTCTACTTATGGAATCTGAATGGGCCAGTGGCAAAGACTGAGCCCTAACGATGTGCTAGTAACCTCTGGCTCTACTGATGAAGATGAAGGTGGATTTCAGATGGACTTTGTATCCTTGTTTAAAGTTAACTATTATGGCACTGTAGAAGCCTATATTAGGTTTTAGTTTATTTAGACCTTTATTTAGGATAGAGCAAGTTTATATTTTTGATGATAATTCAAGTTTATTAGAATAAAATGTACTATTTACTATTTACTGTTAAGAACCGTCATGCATAAGGAATTGTAATATTAGACATTATACTAAGGCCCTCTAGTAAATTTGCATATGTAATTGCTTATTAGACAGTTAAGGAGTTTTGGGGTGTGGCTATTCAGCTGTGAGTCAGATAGCTGGAGTGGAGTCACACAGTTTTTCGACCTCATTCATATTATTTTCTTTAATCTTTATTGTTTGTGGATAACAGGGCCGTTTTTAGGGTCTCAAAACATTGGGGGTTTAGCCCAAATCCAAAATATTTAGATTTCAATCAGATAATTTATAGGTAATTTAAAGTTAAAATAATATAGGACACATTGTACCAGTTCTCTGTCTCGGCTGGTTTTAGATTGAATGTAAATTATTGTGAATCAAACAAAAAAGGTTTGCAATAAATTTACTTTTTATTTTTGTTAGAAGCTGAATGAAACTGAAACAGAGTTTAGGCCTGATGAAAAACCATTTTGCTGAAGCAAATAATGAAACATTTTGAGGTATTTAGAAAATAACTTAATCTGAATTTTTTCTGACAAACGTTTTTCTTTAACTCAGAGATGTTTACTATGGGCCAGATAAATGTGCTTCTTTTGTCATCTACATAAATTACCTTTTTAAAAGTTACATTCACAGCAAAGTGTTCCACTCCTGAGGCTCCATTGTCTTTATTCTTATATTTCAAAAAAGGAAAGTGGAATAAAGTGGATTTTCCTCATTCTTAGTCAAACACATTTATTTTATTATGCCAAGAGCTTTCAAAACATTTTATTAAAATTGTTCCTTCTTTGATTAATCTTTTCAGCCCTTCATTCCACTTCTGGAGAAATTTGCCAAAATGAAACATTTTACAACAGTCTTTTGTTCGGCACTAAGAAAGTGAGACATTATTGCAGTTCTTACTATTAAACACTTTGAGAGGAAAGGGTGTTAAGTTGTGGTGTTTAAAATATAGCCTCATCCTGGACCTTATCAGTACTAATATTACAGTTATTAATAACTGTACACATATGGTATGTATGTCTCACCTTCAGTAAAACTGTATCCTTGTTTAATTAGTTTAGTTTATATAATAGTTCATGTGTAATTCAGAAAAATAAAATAGTTAACTAATCAATGGTCCATCTGTGATTAATTGCTTTGATTTATTTCTTAATTATACTGCCTATTTAAAGCCAGAGCTGTATGTTTAGAATCAGCACAGAAGATATGAAAGAGAAGAGGGAGGCTTACTTTTGCTCTTTCTACTACGTCTTACTGGAACCAGGAGATATTTTCCTGGTTTATTGAGTAACACCTGGTTCCGTCTACATGTAGAACTAGACTGTAACACTTGCTGCAGCCATGAGATCAATGTGTTGATCTGAAGGACCTTTTAATGTTTTCAGATAAGTTAGGATTAAATGCTTTTATTTTGCTTAATTATACTGCCTATTTAAAGCCAGAGCTGTATGTTTAGAATCAGCACAGAAGATATGAAAGAGAAGAGGGAGGCTTACTTTTGCTCTTTCTACTACGTCTTACTGGAACCAGGAGATATTTTCCTGGTTTATTGAGTAACACCTGGTTCCATCTACATGTAGAACTAGACTGTAACACTTGCTGCAGCCATGAGATCAATGTGTTGATCTGAAGGACCTTTTAATGTTTTCAGATAAGTTAGGATTAAATGCTTTTATTTTGACTGAAGTAAAGGACCAGATATTTTCACATTCTGGTGCAATTCTGGCTAGAAGCTCACAGAGAAGGTTGCTGCTGTTTTCTATCACGCGCATTCGTGGTACCGCGAATTTGCAAATAACTATTTTTTGTCTTCTCCTTTTAACTCATTGTCACGTTAGGTGGAGCGGGACCTGATTATATGGAACACAATTGAAAAAATCTGATCGTTTTTAAATAAAAATGTGAAGTCCAATACCATTTTGTGGCTGCATCTTTTTAATACTTCTAAATTTCTTCTATCAAGAAGTCCGGGGCTGTTCAGAAAACGTCCGGGGCTTCCACCCAGGTCTAACTACGTGCCTGGTGGATAAGTTACGTTTGTATTGTCTTTTTTGAGTAAAACAGTTAGACTTTATCAAGAGGGTCCAGTCTGTTTTTTTCTGTTCGTGGTGGAGATGTGGATAAAAGAGGAAACAAGGAGGGCGTCAACCTTATGGCTTCATTAATTAGGAAATTACATTAGTCAAAAAACTGGCTTTACGTGGACCGCATTGACTTGGAACAATCCGACGTATGAGGAATTATTTAAGGAAACCAGACACCACTTTGGAAAAGGTTTGTTAATGGATGTGGTGGAAAGAGGACAGAAGCAGCTGGAGTATGTGAGTAAAGAATAAATGAGGCAGCCTATTCGTTGCTCTGTGGAATTACGAAGTGGTACGCTAGGTCCTGTTGACATTATTATCTATGAGACGTGGAAGTTTAGCTTGTTATGAATGAACAAGATAGTGAAAAACGGACGGTAAAAATGACCGAGAAGGCTGCAGAAGAACACAAGGCTAGAATTATCCAAGCACACAGGGCTAAGCTAGCCCAGTTGTCAAGCATGAAGAAGCAAATTGAGCAATTAATGAAAATGACACAAATGTTAACATATTTAAAAATAAGCTTCGTGCTGATTTTAGTGGCTTGCAAGAAGAGTTTAAAGAGCTTAACTCTGGTCTGCAAAATGTCATGGATGAGGAAGATTATGTGATTGATCAAAAGAACTGGTTCAAAGTGAAGCATGATGCAATGGATGACTTCTTTTGGAGTTGTGAGGGATGGATGAAAGATGTTTTGAATCGTGCTGAGCAGGCTGAGGAGTGTGACAAACAGGTAGCACCTGCAGATAGCAGGTCCTTGTCATCAAGGCTGACTATCAGACAGAAAAGTAGATCCTCATCACAATGTGGAAGCTCAGTCTCATCCTCTTCGTCTGTAACGTTAAAGGCAAAAAAGGAGCGGGCTTCTTTAAAGGAAAACCCCCAGGTTTGCGGGAAAAGGGCTGGAAATTTGGGAAAGGGAAGAAGCGGAGGGGCAGCGAAAAAAATTTTCAAAGGGGTTTCAACAGAGGCTGAAGAAAAGCAACGTAAGCAGTTTGGAAGCCCCAAAAAAGAAGTTTGAGTGTTTTAAAGGCAAGGAAGGAAATGCATGCAATGCCAACAGCGTTAGCTGAATCTGATGCTAAGATGAAGATTTTGCAGAAATATGACAATACTCGAGAAGACAACAGCAATTTTCAAGCTGATCAGGACAGTATAGCAGATATAAAACCTACAGCTCAGTTCTTACAGAACAATTTAAAGCAGCCCCTTTAACAAAAATTTTCCCAGGTCCCCATGTTCAAATGGCCACTCCACCCAAGGGTTGCCAAAGAGACCAACAAAAGCCAGTGCTGGATGGACTATGCCAAGCTATCGCACAACAAGCCTGTGTCACAGAATATCTGGTGAAGAACCATAAGGCATTACTTCTTCCAGATCTCAAGATACCAATACTTAATAGAGACCCATTGGAATACAAATCTTTTATTGGTGCCATCGAACATGGAATCGAAAGTCGCACTGATAACAATCGTGATCGACTTCAGTTTTTGCTACAATACACAAATGGACAACCACATGAGTTGGCTAAGAGCTCCATTCATATGGAATCTTCAGCAGGTTATAATAAAGCTAAACAGATGTTAAAGGAGTTCTTTGGAGATAACTTCAAGATCTCGGACGCCTACATTAAAGAGGCTTTGGATTGGCCAACAATTAAACCAGAAGATGGAGTTGCTCTTCAATCCTTTGCATTATTCATCACTGGCTGCTCCAACACAATGACAGATATTAGCTATCTGGAAGATTTGGACAACACAGCTCATATAAAGTCATTGACAAATAAACTGCCATACAAGCTTAAAGAATCGTGGAGAAAGTCTTCCTGTGACATGCAAGAAAGGACCAAGAAAAGAGCTAAATTTAAGGATTTTGTTGACTTTCTGAACATGCAGGTTAAGTACCTTTTACACTCACTCTATGGAAATTTAAAGGACACCACCATAACCACGAAAGAACCCACAAAACCCAAATTTAAGCAACAATGCACGGAATCATTCAAACCAAAGAAGGTGTTTACAACAGCTCTTGTGTCCCAAAGGACAGAAGATAACAAACAGGTCTCTTCAAAAACACAACTGACATTGGCAGAGAGTACCACCAAACATTTTGTTTATTGTGGTGGAGAGCAAGACAGCCTCACAGTTTGCAAAAAATTCAAGAGTAAGCTCCATAAAGAAAAAATTGAATTCTTGAGGAGCAAAGGTTTGTGTTTTGCATGTTGAGTAGCAGCTACAAACAGAAGCTTCAGTGTCAAGAATGCTTAAGATGTCACCCCACATCTTTACATATTGCAACCAAGGTTTCTAAAGAAGAACCTGTGAAGGAAATGTGTGAACAGCAATCTGTATCAAGTGCATTTGTACATACAGGTGAAACCTGTGATATCACTGGGGCTGGTAGGAAAGATTGTGTCCTTTCCATCATTCCAGTGTGCGTTAAGGCACAGAAGGGAACCAAGACAGTGACAACTTATGCATTTTTGGATCCAGGTAGCTCAGCATCCTTTCCTACAGATTCACTGATTAATCAGTTGAACAAGAATGGACGCAAAATTAACATTTAATTGCGGATAATGGGAAATGAATCAGTTGTGAACACTCACATTGTGACTGGTTTGGAGATCAGCAGCTTGGACAGCAATCAGTTTGTGGAACTCTGAGGTTTATTCACAGAAAAATTTTCCAGTAACTAAGGACAATATGCCTATAGGATATATAGGATGTTGATGACTGGCCCTACCTAAAGGAGGTAAGAATTCCCACTATCCAAGCAGAGGTTGGATTGCTCATAGGATGTTCCCAAAGCTATGGAACCATTAACCGTGTGGATAATGGACCATACGCAGTAAAGACAATTTTGGGCTGGACGGGGGCCGCTTAGATGTAAAAGTTACACGATGTCAAACATATTTACAGGAATTACTGCAAACCGGATCTCAGTGACTAAACTAGAGGAACTCTGGCAACTGCAGTTCAAACAGGACTTTCCCGATGCTGGACAAAATGAAATCACAGAGATGTCCAAGGATGATCATCAGTTTATGAAGATGGTGTCTCAAGCTGTGAAACCAGATGATGGTCATTACAGTGTTTGCCTTACAGTGAAGATGACGTCTATGAAGATGCCAAACAATAGAGTACTTGCAGAGCAACGTGCGTTGAATTTACGCAGGAGATTTTCAAAAGACATCAAGTTTCATGGGGAGTTTTTTAGATTTATCGATGATCTTCTCAAGAAAGGCCATGCAGTGAAACTTGACAGTGATACACGTGGAACAGAGGGGAGAACGTGGTATCTGCCTCACCATGGAGTTAGACATCCTACCAAACAAACAGAAACTGCGAGTTGTCTTCAACTGTGGAGCAAGTTTTCAAGGAACAGCATTGAACCAACAACTCCTGCAGGGCCCAGACCTTAAAAGCTCTCTCGTGGGTGTTCTCATGAGGTTCTGTCAGGAACCCGTGGTGGTTATGGCTGATGTTGAGGCCATGTTCCACCAGGTCAGAGTTTTTTAAGATTTGGCTATGCTGAAAGAACATCGTAGGGTAAAGAAATGTAGCTCACTCTTTAAGCTAAATCCAGTGTTAGAAGAGGGAATTATGAGAGTTGGTGGAAGGTTGAACCGCGCAGCAATGCCTGATGACTCCAGGCAACAAGTTATCTTGCCTAAGGGATCACATGCCACAAGTCTTGTATTGAGACACATTCACGACATTACAGCTCGTGCAGGGAGAAATCACATGTTGGCTCAGCTGCGTCAAATATTCTGGATCCCTGGAGCTAACGGAGCCATCAGAAGATTTCTGTCAAAATGCATTGTCTGTAAAAGACTACATAGAACCACGGGGAAGCAACTGATGGCAGATCTACCTACCTGCAGGATTATGCCTGATGATCCTCCATTTACCAGGGTTGGTGTTGATTATTTCGGCCCTTTCCTGGTAAAAAGGTGTAGAAGTCAAATAAAGAGAAACGGCATTATCTTCCCATGTCTTGCTATAAGAGCCGTCCATCTCGAGATTCCCTCTTTACTTGACACCGATGCATGTCTCAATGCAATCAGAAGATTTATGGCCAGAAGAGGACAGGTGAGAGAGATCTATTCAGATAATGGAACCAACTTCAAGTCAGCTGGCAGTGAAATTAAAAACAGCAATTAAGGAATAGAACACAGGCAAGATTGAAAAACACTTGCTACAGAAGGGTGTTCAAGGGCATTTCAATCCGCCAACAGGTTCACATCATGGAGGATGCTGGGAGCGTCTAATCCGTTCAGTGAGGAAAATCCTGAACATCACAGTCAGGAAGCAGGTTTTGGATGAAGAGACTCTACACACCTTGCTATGTGAAGCAATTATAAACAGAAGGCCCATTACAACGGCTTCATCGGACCTTTATGACCTGGAGGCTCAAACCCCTAATCATCTGTTGTTGCTTGAGGACAAATCTGACTTACCTTCAGGGGTATTTCAGAAGGAGGATCAGTATGCAAATCGCCGCTAGAGACAGGTGCAATACCTTGCAAATATCTTCTGGAAACGCTGGTGCAGGGAATATCTCTCACAGTTCCAAGAACGGTCTTGGACCGTTCTTCTTCACCTAGAAGAAACTTATGTGTCAGTGACGTGGTTCTGATTGTGGACGACACCTCTCCCAGAAATTCATGGCCACTTCATGGCTAATTTTCAGCGGCGACACAGACTTCGTAATAATTCTTGGAGGGGAGGGTCAGTCAGTAAGCTTTGAAGTAAAAGGTATAAGACGTTTTAACATTTATGGTTAGGCAGACCACTCGGTGATACGGCCTCGTTTTGCTGCTGACCGAGTCTCTCCCAAAGGGCCCTTTGGTAAATCTTTCTTTATTTGTATCATTCTTTTTGTATTCAATTTTGCATTGGAAATCATTGGACTTATTATTTACCAAATTAAACTTGTGTTAATCTTAACTTCCTGCTCTTCATCTGTTCTTTCTCACGACATCCGGACTGGGGTGTTGAGGCTGTACTATTATATCTGGTGGAATTATTTTACCTCAACAATTTGGTGCCGTGAGCATAACTGCAGGGGATCACATCAACAGCGGGGACGAAGGTAAGTGGTTTTTACTTGGCGGTTTCCCCGCTGTATGATGTGATGAACCTGAGGTGTATTTAATGGGCCGCGCAGAGGCGGGTTAGAAGAGCAGTTAGGATAAAAAACTCCCCGAGCCGGTGGATGGCCAAGCCCACCTTCTTCCGGACGCGGAGTTGCGGATCGTGCTGAGAGATTTCGCTCACCCAAAACGTGGATATAGTTTAGTTGGGGACGTTTGGACTTAGGAACGGGTTGGCTCACCCGGAGGTTGCGCTCACTTCAAACAGGATGCGGTTATAGGACGGTGAGCTTGCCGGGGTCGATAAGCGACTAGGTCGGGAGTAACTTCCCTGGTCAGGACCTAAATGTAACACTCAGTTAACAGTTAAATACAGGTGCAACAGAGGAATCAAGCAAACGCAGAAAAGGATAGAGTGGATGTGTTGAATAAGGGAAAATACGCACAAAATGTGGAAAAGGCAGAGAGAAATCGGGGTGTTTAATGCAGCTACTCCCATGGTAAGGAACTAAATCCCTCCACCGCACATCTACCCTAATAATCCGTTTACTCAGGCCATGGTTGAATGAGTTAGACAGATTATTAGCTGGTATAACTTTAGCATTGGGAGATTTCAGACAACTTTTGGGTCGCAGCACTACATGTAGTGACCTCCAAGTTATTGAGAATGCTGCCCGCACCTCTTATCAATGCGATGCAACACCTTATTTTGCTGTGGCTGGAGGGATGGAAGAAGCGCTGCGTGACATGTTCCCATCTAAAAAATTCAGACACCATGCTTAAATTTTTCTTGGATGGGCAAACACATGTTGTTTCTTTATGAGACGGTAGAAACCTGGATCAAACAGACAGTGACTCGCTGGAGTTCAATATTTTAGACAAACTGTGATGGATGGAATACCTGAAGGAAAATAATGCGAGGAAACCCAGATTTAGATAGGTGTGGTCACGCTAGGTGGGAGAGACATTTGTTACACCACATGCAGGAATATTTGGAGGAGGAAAAAGAACAAATAGAACATGAAAAGAAACAGCCTGATGCATTAGACAAAAAACTTAAAACTGTCCAATTAACCACAGTAAGATAGAAGAGGAATAGTAAAAAGCCTGATAAGCAAATGATCACTGCAGAGACTGAGAGAGGAGCAAATTGGATGATGGCTCCTGTTACATCTCTGCCCACTTCAGCAGCTCGGGGGGAGGTAAAACCTCCTAGCTCCTACCAATGTATATCAACTGGCTCCACCTATCTAGTGGGAGTCACACCCATATAGTCCTTGTGGCCGGGCCAGGGGTGGGCCGTTTGGAAAGAGGGCCGGACGAAGGGGTGGACAGGGAGGAGCTGGTTCCTCCTCCTACCTAGTATGTGGGCAGACGGATCATTGGGCCCGCAGCTGCTCCCAGCGCTATGAGGCACGCCCAGAAGGAGCTCCTCCATCCTTGCATCAACCTCTGGCACAACAAGCTCTTGTCATCGCACAATACACCACTCATACCACAGTGACACACCCCACAGAGAGGTCCAGACAATGGGAAAAAGGCAGAACCCATTGTTCCAGTGGAATTAAAGGGACACATTGCTATTTCTTGTGAACACTGAAGCTCTTTTTCCACGTTGAATATTCCTCCATCTAATAAAATGTCTTCTCTGATGGGATTCTCTGGGGTGAAACAGACTCTGGCTGTGTTTACACCTCTTCACACTATGGTTGGAAAACAAAAACTGTTACCTTCATTTGTTATTTCACCTGACACACCTGTGAATCTACTCGTCAGAGACATTTTGATTGCATTGGGAGCTACAGTGACTTTTCCAGATGAAACCACACTGCATGCAGCGGATGGCCCTGGATCACATACTGTGGCCTGAAGAGGAGGAGGAGTCTTATATCAGGGCTTCATTGAGCCTGAAACCCCTTCTGGTGCTGGGGTGAGGTCCAGTTTCCTCATCTGGAAACCCTGGATTTGGGCTCTGGCTCCTTGCGGCCCAATACCTGCTCTGCCACGTGTAACTTTGTTTTATGAGAGAAATGAGAAATCAAACAGATTGGTTTCAGAAACAGTTTCTTTTTCTCCCTCCACTAACTTTTATTGTATTGCAGTTATTGCCTCTGATTCTGCCGTGTTAGAACAACACCATCAGCTATCTAGATAACATGGCAGAGAATTAACTGATCATCCTCTGACTGAGGCTGTTTTATCCAGTTGTCCACCATATCTATGGGCTCAAGGACCCACTGATGTTGGATGTGTGAACATTGCCCCTGTGGAATTCAAGTGGCAGGATGTCTTCCCCATCTGGTGAAACCAGTACCCACACTCTCCTGCTGCAGAGGCAGGAATTGCTGACACCATTGAGAGACTGTTAAAAGCAGACATGTCAGAACCCTGCCAGTCTGCCAGGAACACCCCCATTCTGCCTGTAAAAGGAAAGTTATAGGTAAATGCAGAATGGCTCACTGTTCAAGATAAATTAAAAGCTCTGAAAGCTGACTAGCTGAACACTACAGGGATGTCTTCTCGTTCACTTATAGTGAATCAGCAACTGAGAGACACCAGGTTGCCTCAAGATTGCCTTATCCCTGGGTCAGGTTCTCAAATCAGGTTCTCAAACAGCAGCTCCAGGACTGCATGTTGCCAGCGGAAGTGGTTTTCTGATTACAGCCCGAACAGCAACCGCGTGTATTGAAGCTACCAAATCTATTCTTTTACATCTTGCAGAAAAAGGTTTCGAAGTGAGTAAAAATGAAAAACCGATTGAAGAATACAAGTTAATTTAGGAACAGTTATTTCATCAACAGGAACCCATAGTTCTTCTGCACAAAGAGCTGCAATTTTACATCATCATAAAACCACGCATGGTGAAAGACTTGTCCTTTTTTGGGTTTTACTGCCTATAGCGGAAACTATGTCCCTAATTACACTGGACTGACAGCACCACTGGGCTTTTTGATAAAAAGCAGGGGGGAGAAATCTTAATGCATCACTGAATTGGAACACAGATGCGACGAATCGTTCATTTAAGTTTAAACACCTGCTGTAGTTTGCTGCACAATTGGCTCTTTCAGGATTACTGTCTGGCTTTTATTTAGATGTTTCTGTACAACAGTGTTGTTTCAGCAAAAAGGGGGATATAGAGAGGTGCTTCAGTATGTTAGCAGTATGCTAGATAACATGGAAAAAGACATGTTGATTTGAAACAATGGTGGAGTGGATTTGTGACTGCAGCACAGACGCCAATCAATCAAACATGAAAATGAAATGAGATTTTTTGGCTCAAGCCTTGTTGTTGCCAAAAAAATGCAGGTTATGCACGCAGCTTCAATTTAGTAAGTGTTGAAGCTGAGACCCCTTTGAACATCTAAACTTGGGAAAAAAACAACAACAACAAAGGGTTCCTCCCTGAGGAACTTACTGTGTGGAAGAGAAAAGGAGCAAAAGAAGAAGATGGCATTTGGAGAGGCCCTGATGGTAAAGTTGTGATGGCACCAAACGTGAGAGAACACATTTTGGAAGAGGCACATGGAACATCGCATGTAGGTATTTCGCAGGTGTTTATTAATCTGGAACAATGGTGGCACCCATATTTAGAAGATATGGTGAGAGATACGATCAAGATCAAGAACTGTTCCATCTGTGGATAATTTAATCCAAAACGTACTATGCATTCATCTCCAGGTAAGTTTAAAATTACACCCAACCTGGAAAGAGATACTCTGTGGTAAGATGTTTAATTAATCATAACATTTCCAGACATGGCTCCCGGAAAAAATAAGGTCTGATAATGGAAATTATTTCAGGGACAAGGATCTACAACAGGTGGAACAAATGTTGGGACTAAAACATGCTTTCGGTACAGTATATCATTCTCAGTCACAAGGCAAGGTTGTTAGAATGAACTAAATATTGAGAACAAAATTGGCTAAAATCTGTGCACAGACTAAATTAAATTGGGTGGATGTATTTGCCAGTTGCTTTGATGTCTGTCAGGATGTCTGTTAATTAGTCCACAGGTTACAGCCCATATGAACTACAGACTGGGACCAGCACAGCGGATATCAGGACAAACAGGTGAATCTGCACAATTATCTTTTAACACTTTCTTTAATGAGTTGCAGACCCTAGCAGCAGAGTTCTCCAGAGGACCTGAGAAAACAAGAGGCCCCTGTGGTACCAGGAGGTCATCAAGCGGAAGTGGCAGGAACCCTAGGTTCACAGGCCCGTTCCAAGTCCTGGAAAAACATCTCATGCGGTTCATCTGAGAGGATAAGGAGAAAACTGGTATCATTTGTCTTAAAGGGGCATAATACAGGGGTTAGACAATGAAACTGAAACACCTGTCATTTTAGTGTGGGAGGTTTCATGGCTAAATTGGACCAGCCTGGTAGCCAGCCTTCATTGATTGCACATTGCACCAGTAAGAGCAGAGTGTGAAGGTTCAATTAGCAGGGTAAGAGCACAGTTTTGCTCAAAATATTGAAATGCACACAACATTATGGGTGACATACCAGAGTTCCAAAGAGGACAAATTGTTGGTGCACGTCTTGCTGCCGCATCTGTGACCAAGACAGCAAGTCTTTGTGATGTATCAAGTATCCAGGGTAATGTCAGCATACCACCAAGAAGGACGAACCACATCCAACAGGATTAACTGTGGACGCAAGAGGAAGCTGTCTGAAAGCTGCTAACCCGGATTGTATCCAAAAAACATAAAACCACGACTGCCAAAATCACGGCAGAATTAAATGTGCACCTCAACTTTCCTGTTTCCACCAGAACTGTCCGTCAGGAGCTCCACAGGGTCAATATACACGGCCGGGCTGCTATAGTCAAACCTTTGGTCACTTATGCCAATGCCAAACGTCGGTTTCAATGGTGCAAGGAGCGCAAATCTTGGGCTGTGGACAACGTGAAACATGTATTGCTCTCTGATGAGTCCACTTTTACTGTTTTTCCCACATCCGGGAGAGTTACGGTGTGGAGAAGCCCCAAAGAAGCGTACCACCCAGACTGTTGCCTGCCCAGAGTGAAGCATGGGGGTGGATCATTGATGGTTTGGGCTGCCATTCCCTTGGCCCAATACTTGTGCTAGATGGGCGCGTCACTGCCAAGGACTAGCGAACCATTCTTGAGGACCATGTGCATCCAATGGTTCAAACATTGTATCCTGAAGGCGGTACCGTGTATCAGGATGACAATGCACCAATACACACAGCAAGACTGGTGAAAGATTGGTTTGATGAACATGAAAGTGAAGTTAAACATCTCCCATGGCCTGCACAGTCACCAGATCTAAATATTATTAAGGCACTTTGGGGTGTTTTGGAGGAGCGAGTCAGGAAACGTTTTCCTCCACCAGTATCACGTAGTGACCTGGCCACTGTCCTGCAAGAAGAATTGCTTAAAATCCCTCTGACCACTGTGCAGGACTTGTATATGTCATTCCCAAGACGAATTGACGCTGTATTGGCCGCAAAAGGAGGCCCTACACCATACTAATAAATTATTGTGGTCTAAAACCAGGTGTTTCAGTTTCATTGTCCAACCCCTGTAAGTCCCCTAGAGAAAGGCTCATCGGTGATCGCACTGGGCTGAAGAGGATTTATCCACTACAAGGAGTCATTACATTCAGCTACCCAACAGATAAATTCAGGACTGGGAATCAGGAACATATGTGGCTCTTGTTTCTGATTATGTGATCAATGGATGTAGTGTTGCTTTCTCTGTTTATTAATCTTTGGATCATTGTTTATGTTATTGTTGTTTTATGTATTTGATGTATGGCATTGAATCGACATTCTTGAGTAAATCCCACAGTGTGTGCAGGTTATAAGCTCCTGGGTAAGTGGTATTCATCTGCTACAAAGAATAAAAATGGTGATGCATTTTTGGAATGTTAGTTGGAAATGGAAATGTACGGGAGGTTTAATAATGACACTTGCGGGAATAATTGTATTCTTGTTGTTTGATGTTTTCCAGAGTGGTGAGCACACTTCCAGTCCCAATTTCCGCAGCCGTCGTCATCTACTCTGGAAAATGACTGAAACATCAGATCCATGCATTAAAAGACATGGAGGAATTGAATTAGATTATGTACTTGGCTCGGACACCACATTTCAGTTTGATCTCTGTGCTGTGTTTACATGTGAGGGCAGTGAGTTAGCCTGGACTAAATATAATGTGTATCTATCAGAAAGGTGCAGTGGATGGTATGGAGAACATCGGCATGCCGGTATGTGGTTTTGTCATTTGGGACACTAAACAAGGAGAATACTGTCAGATAATCTGTATGCAGAGACATTTCAGCATTTGGTGTAACACAACTTACCCAGCTGGCACTGTAGGACACTGGGCCCGGGAAGATTTATATAACTATTGTGGTGGAAATATTTTGTTAGTCCAAATTTCCTCTAGGGCAATAGGAAGCTGTGCAATGGTGAGGCTGGTCATTGCTTCTGTGGGGGGAGAAATCACCACATGGAGGAAAGGTGAGGAAAACCAGGTCCTTTGATCTTATGGACAGTTCATTAACTTATATTGATGCAATTGGTGTTTCGCGTGGAGTTCCTGACGAGTATAAATTTGTTAATCAAATGGTAGCTGATTTTGAAAATTTAGTTTTCCTGTAACCCCAAATAAGAATGTAGATGGATCAATTACATACATTACAATGTCTTAAGGTTGGCGAATTTGACACGAGATGCGGTTGAAGGGTTGGCAGAACAGTTGGCACCTACTTCTCTTATGGCTGTGCAGAATAGATTGGCTCTGGACATGTTGTTGGCTGAAAAGGGGGATGTGTGTGCAGTGTTTGGTGACATGTGCTCTACCTTTATCCCAAATAATACTGCTCCTGATGGTTCAGTGACTCGAGCATTAGAAGGCTTGTGTACGTTAAGTAAGGAAATGCATGAACATTCAGGAATTGGCGGGGGACTGGAGGAGTGGTTCACCAATACCTTTGGTAAGTGGAAGAAGAATATAATTATCTCATTGCTGATTTCATTGTCTGTATGTTTTGGTATTCTAGTAACGTGTGGATGTTTTTGTGTCCCATGTATTCACTCACTTACAGTAAGACTTATAACGTCAACTATTGAAAAAGGGGCACTCACTCATACACCTCCATATAATATGATGCAAAATGTTGTTGCTGAAGGTTGGGAATTAGTGGCCCAGTTGTAATTCATGGCTTGCCTTTGTTACTTCGCAGAGAACTAATCTTTTGGTGTGCCAATTTGAGCTTATTATTTGTATTTGTTACTTATCATTCCTACGTCTTTGAATATTGACCTCTTTTGCAGAGGTCAAAAGGGGGAACTGTTGAGAATTAAAATAATTTACTTTCATACTATTAGTTCAGTTCGCACCATAAAACTAAAATAACATGTATTGTGAGCCTGAGTGGGATAAGTCAGAGGTCACAGCAGGCTTCAGGCTGGAGCAAGGGTGAACCCGAGGTTAGGATGTTCCCAGCAGCTGTAAGCAGTAAATGCCGGCTGTATGGGCAGTAAAGCAATAAATGTCGGCTGTTGGGCATGGTATAGATAATAAAGTAATCACATGGGGGTTGGCTAATTTTCAGTGCCGGCACAGACTTTAGTCTTTCTTTCTTTGTATCATTCTTTTGTGTTCAATTTTGCATTGGAAATCATTGGACTTATTATTTACCAAATTAAACTTGTGTTAATCTTAATTTCCTGCTCTTCATCTGTTCTTTCTCACGACATCCGTACTGGGGTGTTGAGGCTGTACTATTATATCTGGTGGAATTATTTTACCTCAACAAAGGGCAAACAGAAAAACAAAGCCCCTTTTCCACTGGCTCGATTTGGCCCTACTCTACTCCACTTGGCTCGCTTTGCAAGCGTTTCCACTACATTTTTTTCCGTACCGGTACCTACTTTTTTAGTACCTGCTCCTGAGCAGGTATGACCAGGGCTGAGTAGGGACTTCATGTGACGTGACCAAACTGCTTTTCACTGACTGGCTGTGGGAGGCTGAGAAATGAGAAGGTTTTCGTTGAGACAGTGCAGAAAATGTTAATAGTACTCAAGAGCAACTACAATAATATTAAGGACCACAGTGGCCGGAGCAGGTCAAACATGTAATTTTACCATTTAGGAGTCATAAACCAGCCTGAAGGCTGACAGAAAAGAAAATGGACAAATCACCTTTCGGAATTACATGCAGGCAGAGCGCTGTATGTAATAACATCCTAAACCAGCTGATCACACATAAAATCAGCTGTTCAGATGCACAAACATTTCCCCCAAAACACACAAAAAACCCCACCATGAAACAACGTGTTTGGTTCGGAAATTTACGGTCCTTTAGCGAACTAGCGTCTGGAGGAGGAGGGAGCAGGCAGAGAGCAGCTGCCCTTAATCAGACTGCCTTCATCGGACCAAACTGGAGGACCAGCCTGCTGAATCTGCGGAGCACGAATATGCAACATCCAACCTAAAACTAACTTCGAAGGTCAAAAGTCAGCGGTTTTGCATTTGTCCTCGTTGTTGCCATGGCTGAGACAAAAACTTTTTCCTAAAGCCCAAAATTGTAACTTCTTCAGTCAAACTTTGGAGCTTCACCATCCAGACAGCAGCGTCTCTCCTCTTTGCTTCTCCTGCCACACCCCCTCACATCAGAACCCCAGAGCCTTATTATTAAGTTTTGGCTGGGCTGTGGTCCAGATAATTATCCCAGTGGATAATTTTAGACATAAAAACATAAATAAGACATTCTTGCATATACATTAATAAAAACATTATTAATATTTAGTTTATTTATGTTTTTGTTTTTTATTTATTTTTTATCATTTCACACAGATTACTTTAATGGGACAATGTAACACAGTAACGTTAATAGTAGCACAGCGCTTTACACTCACGGCTGGAGCCAAGGATTCAGTCGCCATAGCTTCAGCCATTGGCGGGTCAGTGGAAACACAAGTTACCGTACCGAATAGAGCGAAACCGAGTGGTGCAGAGTTTCCACGAGCCAGTGGAAAAGGGCCATAAGTGTCAGTAGCTTTAAGAACATTTGAGGTTGCTTGGCGAGGTTGAGCTGCAGCGGGAAGAGGAGAGGAGCACATGGTTTTTCTGACCGTGTTTTAGATGGAACGGGTGGGTGTTTAAGCATATTCTCCATGGCCATGTTTTGTGCTGAAGATCTAAACAGTTGATTATTTTGTGCAAGAGCATTTTGTTATATTTTGTTTATTAAACCTTAAAAGACTATTTTTGTGTGGATGTGCCTTTTGGAACACACGTCAACCATATGCTCCTGTGGATGTTTTATTGGGAACTTTGGACATACAGAATATTTGGCTATTGAAGATAAGTTTTTACCTTGAGTTATATAATATTTAGTTGCCTTTTTCTAACTGGATCTTCACATTATAAGTGATTGAAGCACAGGACTGAAGTAATGATTAAACGGTATATTTTATTGTGACCAAATATAGGTCAGGCTATAAATAAAAGCCTTTGGGCCAATTAGTTAGGCTAAAAATACAGCTTGTGGCTGTAATATTTTATGTAATCTACTCATACGAGAAGTTGTGATTATAATGAATTATACACAAATGTTTTATTTGTGTGTTCTATTTTGCAGAACCACAAACACCTGAACCTAAGAAACCAATACAACATCACCTGGTCTGATCATTGACTTGGGGGTCATAGAGGCATTTAACCAGTGCACGCTGTACAATCACCACCATAGTAAACTGGTCATTAATCTTAGACCCGTATTCAACTTTACAGTTAATGCATTCAGGTATTTTTAGAACCCATATTTATCAAACACTGTATGAGCATCCATATGTGTTTGTTTTATAGTTTCCACGTTGCTGGAAAGTGTTATATAGATGCAAGGATTATCCTGGATGCTCTGAAAAGGAGAAATAAATATCTGCATTGTTAGATACTTTCTACTGGGATTTTTTGTCAAGGGCTTGTACATGTAGGGTGTAAAGCTTTAAATGCTGGAAAGTGTTCTGGAAAACTTTAAATGGTCTTTTCTAGTCAGTCTGAAATACAAATTTGTAAAAACAAAAGACAAATGGCCTGTTATAGTTTTTTGTTGTTCCTATTAATATTATAGCATCACAGCATTTTTCAAAGTCAGTCATTGGTTTTCATTTTGGTGTGCCAGCCCAGGATTTTAAATGGCCCCATGTGGCCCCTTTGTGAAAAATTTCTGTTTATCTGATCCAGTCATCAGACATTTGAATCAAAGCAGTTTCAGTAGAATTACCCGGTTTACGTGCATGCTGATTATCTGTAATCAAATTATTTTCTGAAAAATCTACTTGTTTTGTTCATAAACAGCTCTCTCCGTGATCCTACTTAGTGCAGGTAATAGACTAATTGGACAACTGTTGGGACCTGAGTAAGGTGCATTTATGTTTTTAGGCAATGGTATTATTTTAGCAGTTTTCCATGCTGCTGGGAATTCACATTTTTCCGAACTCAAATTCAACTCATGGCACAATGGAACAGTTATTTGCTGCAATTTTTTTTATAATTTTCTATCCAAATTATCAGTCCCTGCTGATTTATCCTTACTTCCCAACAATATTTTTTAACATAACTCTCTGTAACCTTATAACACTTAAATTCATTCTTTTCCTTTCAGTATTTTATCTTTTATCAGATTACATGATTGTCCAATGTTTGTTTGGTCCATTTCGTTTCTTAGCTTAGTTACCTTAGAAATAAAGTAATTATTCTGATAGTTTGCAATATTATTTGATTTAATTATAAAGTTGCCGTCTGATTCCACAAATAAGGGATTTGATTTGGCCTTTCTACTTTATTATTCAATATTATTCAAATTGTTCCATTGTTCCATTTTACTGTCATTGCTTAAATTGATTATTAAATTTTGAGCATATGATCTCGTATTTGCTTTATTCACTTTGGTGACATGATTTGGCTTCCTATAAACCTGCCAGAATCATAACCTGACAATGTTGCTATTTTCTTAGCTAGATCTCTTTGTGTCATGCAGTGTCTGTATTCATCATCAATCCAGGGAGACTGCACATTTCTGACAGTTACTTTTTTAATTGGTGCATGTTTATTTAGTACTTTAAATGAATGGCCCAGGTTCAAGGACTTTTGTCCTTCTTAAAATTGCTTTCAAGTTATGATCACTAAAGCCAACCGGCATGGAAAATGCTTCTGAGCACAGATTAGCTAGACTGATATAGATGTGATCTATGCATGTTGCTGTTTTCCTGTCTAACAAACATTCTGGTTGGCTTAGTCAGAACTTGCTTCAAATTACTTGCACTGATAATGTGAAGAGTTAAGATTTTAGTGGCCAACGTGACACATTCCAGTCGTTATTTAAACCTCCAAGAAACACATTTCATTATTTTGATCACACACCATATCGAACATGTCACATAAACAATCAAGATACATAGAGTTTGCACTTTGTGGCCTATAGCCACACCCAACCAGAAGAGGTTTTAAATGTGGGACATGCACTTGCAGCCACAAGACCTCCACTGACATGAAGTCCTCTCTGATTTTGGCAGGTATGTGTTCTTGTAAATAAATAGCATCCCCTCCACCATGCACCATGCATAAAATGGGTATATTAACCAATTACATCTTTGATTTCATTTAACTTATTTCTTAAGCTACATACATTAAAGTGAGCTATATTTAACCCTTTCTTATGAAGTTTGCTTAAATTCATCATATTGAAACAATATTTAGAATAATGTTATTACGATTTTAGAGCCATGACCAATATTCATTTCATAACAAAAACATTCAACATATATAACACAAAAACCTACCAGAGGACGAAAACATATGACAAACATATAAAAAACACAACCTAAGACACCGAATAATTTATTATCTTGACAACTTATTAATTCATTTAAGTTCAAACACAGATACATTAAACTAACTTTCTGAATAATTGCAGTTTTCTAAATATTTCAAGTTTCACCCAAACATTGCTATTTTATCCAACATCTTAGATCAAAAATCAAAACAGAAGGCCACATTTGGCTTTTATGATCCTGCATGTTGGGCAGAGATGTCGGGATTCCCAATTCATCACTATGACGTCAGATGTTTGTGTCAGGTGACCCTCCAGCTGGTCAGCTCCATGAAGTTTTTGTGTCAGGCTGCTCCCTCTCCTGGATCAGCCCCCCTACCCCCCATTAAAAGCGGGGTTTATTTCCTTCCCGTCACACTCCCTACCGGTGGCTGGTGTCTCTGCCTGCCGGTGTGTTGGTGGTTCTTGTTTTCCAGGGCCGGGTGCTCTGATGTGTGCAGGCTCGCTACCGGTGGCTGCTTGGTGGGGCCTGGGCCCGTTGCCTCTGCCTCTGCTGGGGGTTGATGTGCCCTTGGGTCTTGGGTCTCTGGGTCCTGGGCTGGATCTGCTCCAGCGTAGCCGGCTGACGGCGGGGCATGTGGGCTGAAAAAAGCAAGAAACAAAAAAAACAGGGTTAGATTATAAAACAGGATTACAGGTTCAGCTTCACACAAAAGTCTGAAAAATCATGAACCATTTTTATTTAATGTTTTAATTTTGCAGGGCAATATTGTTTGTCTTACACATAAAATCCAAATTAAATAGTTTAAGGTTTTTGGCTTGAACATAATAAATGTGAAAAAGTTTACTTCAACGAGGTACTATACCTCATTGTTTTCTTTTTTAAATACTTATGAAACATGAAGAATAATAACCTTTTTTGTAACTCAAGGTCAGGAATCTAAGTGTGTGACTTCATGAGTTTATGGGTGTGATCATGTATTTATCAGTGAGCAGAATCTCAGGAGTGAGCAGCAGCATTGTTGATGAACGGCCATTTTATGTTTTAATGAGTGACAGACTGGAACTGGAAATGTATGTTCTCTACTTTCTTTCGAAGGTGGCAGTAATAGGGCCCTGGTGGGTTTAGCATTAGGAAATCATACTTTCTCCTACAAGATCTCAGTTAGGCGGTGCAGGCTGCCAGCCACAACAAGGCAGTGTTGAAAATGGGAGTAGGTCAAGTTATATCCCCCCAAGGTTGGCCCTGGTCCAGGCCGAAGGAACAGTCCAGCTGGCGGGCCTGATAAGCACCTGCCATGAGATCGCAGTGTGAAATGTTTAGGGGTGGAAAGTTCCACCTCTGGAAGTATTGTGAACGACACCCAGAGTGACTCTGCATGATGACACTCACTGACAATTTTTGTTTTACCGAAAAACAGGGATGTGATTAAAAGAAACAGGTGAGTCATTCACCATTTCTTACAACCTCTTTCAAACTACAGCTCCCTGCCTTGAAGGGAAGAACCATTTCTTATCTTGTTTGTACTCAGCCTAGAATAGATAACTAGCCTAGTTATAAGGCCATTAGGAAATTTTTACTGCATAACAGTAAAGCATATAGTGCTGCCATCATACTCATTCTTCCTGATTTTGCTTCTTTATCACAGTTAAATGTTTCAGATCATCATACATATTATAATATTGCACAAAGATAACATTAGAAATACTCAATGCATTTTTCAAATGATGATTTCATTTACAATGGGAAAGAAGCTATCCAAACCCACCTTGTTAAATAACAAATACCTGTGATTTATAATTTTTTGGTTCACTAGTCACACCCAGGCCTGATTGGTGCCTGGCATGTAGAAAGCAGAGGCTACTTAAGTAGATGTAAAAAAATAACATATCATGTCCCCATCTAAAGATGTTCAACACTGATGAAAAACAAAGCAATTAAAATCTGTCAGTCTGAAAGGGTTACAGTACAAAGCCATTTCTCAGGCTTTTATCTAGCTATTATCCACAAATGGAGAACAAATGGTAAACATTTTCGGGAGTGGACAGTCTACCAAAATAATTCCAAGATCGTGTCAAAGACTCATCCAGGAGGTCACAGAAGAACCCCGGACAATTCAGTTCACTTCGTCTCAAGTCAATTAAAGACAATCCTCCAACAGATTCCAAGTCAAGCACATACGTTCCAATTTAACCCTAGTTATGAAAAATGCATTTAAGTTTTGTTCAGTATTAAGATTGGTTAAATAGTTTTCTATTTAAGGAAACCCTGCAGATGGCATTAAGTCAGTGACTTGAAGCACTCACTCCTCCTGTATGAGCATGTAGAGACAGTGGACAGTTGCTTGCATTGTGTTGTTGTCTTTGCAGCAATCCCTCATACTGAGCATGCATGTAGCGACAGTGGCAAGGAAAACCTCCCTTTAACAGGAAGAAACCTCCAGCAGAACCAGAACCTGGTTCAGTTTGAACAACCAACTGCCACGTCCGACTGAGGGTTGCACATCTAAAGAACAACATCTAATGTTCTGCAGGCCTCACTGGCTCAGTTAGGGTTAGAGTTCCTGATTCAATAAAAACAAAGAAACCACTCTTTCATGGATGATGCCCAAGACTCTTGGAGAAATGTTCTGACTGGTCTTAAAAACCTGAACATTTTGGAAGGTGTGTGTCACATTACATCTGGTGTAAAACCAACACAGAAAAAGAACATCATGCCTACAGTCAAACAAGGTGGTTGTAGTGTCTGTAGCTGCTTTGCTTCTTCAGGACAACTTGCCATAGGTGATAGAACCACCTCAGAGGAGAATGCCTGACCTTCAGTTTGTGATCTAATAGTCACATGGGTTATTCAGCAGGACAATGATTTCAAGCGCACCCGCAAGTCCACCTCTAAATGGCTCAAAAAATGATAGGCATTAGGATAGGCATAGGCAAAGTCCTGATTTTGATCTGATTGAGATAATATGGCCTGACCTTAATCAGGCCGTTTATTCTGGACAACACACCACAATGTCTGAATGAAAACAAATCAGCAAATCAAAGTGGGCCAAAATAAAAAAAAAAAAGAAATAATAAAAAAAAAAACAATACCAGTTATCATAAACCATTGATGGCACCTGTTGCTGCAAAGGGAGGGACAACAAGTTATTAGGTTTACAAGGTAATTACTTTTCACATAGTGCCAGGTTGGTTGGTATAGATTTTTTCCCTAATAAATATGATCATCATTTGAAAACTGGTTTTTATAATTACTTAGGTTACCTTTGATATTAGAAAAATTTTGATATTTTGATAAAATAAATTTTATTCTGTGATCTGAAAATCATTCATCATTTGTTGAATTTATTTTACTGCAGGAAAAAATAAAGAAAGCATGAGTTTTTAAAATCACAGTTTTAGGCAAGGCAAGGTAAATTTTTGGAAAGCACATTTCAGCAACAAGACAATTCAAAGGGCTTCACATGATGACAAAAAACATTTAGAAAAGTACATTGCAGTGGCACGATAAAGGAACGTAAAGACAAGTAAAGGAAAGCTGGACTATAGATTGAAATTAATGACCTCAACTTTTGTAAAATTGTTAGACTAATCTACCCAACACTTGAAGTTGTTCTTAGTCATTTGGTAGCATTGTAATGGAGAGCTGTGCGCCATCTGCGTAGTTATGGTAAGTTATCCTGTTTGCTATGATCTGAGCCAGGGGGAGCATGTAGTGAATGTAGTGAATAGGAGGGGTCCCCGGATGGAACCTTGGGTAACCCTACATGTGATTTTTGTCAACTCAGAATAACAATAAACTCCCTGTCTTTCAAGAAGGACTCAAACAACATGGATGAGTTTATTCTTTGAATCAAATCAGATGCTATGGCAGGCAAAACTTTGTTAAAGAAAGCTGTGAGTAACATATTTATATGTATATGTGTTTAATATGTATAATTTCTTCTTTTTGTAGTTTTGTAGTTTTTGTAGTTGGTTTGGTAGAATCTACCAGCTCATTTATTTAGTTTTACTGAGTAACAGGACAAAGTGGAAATGGCTGAGTAAATCTGGTTAAACGTTTAAGTGGCACTGTCCTTAAAAAAGCTTTTCTTGACTATCTCTTTGGCTAATTTAGTCAATAGAAATTATGCTTTCAAAGGTAACAGAAAAGTGGTCAGGTAGGGCAACATCAGTCACAATGACCTTGGAAATGTTCAGACCTGGAATACCTTTTTACACTTTAGGGGATTCATGAAATCAAGTGGCCACCCATGCCCCTCTCTTTTGTTCCCTGCTCTCATTTAGAAAACTGTAATTGAGAGGCATCTACTCTACCAGTGTAGATGCCTCACTATTTTCATCTAACCATGTTTCTGTTAAAAACATAATTGCTATGCTCAGTAATGAAGTCATTGAGTAAATTTATTTTCCTGACAAGGACCTAAGTTTAATAAAGCCAGTTTAAGTGACTTAGGGGCTAATATTAATTCTGTGGCAAGTTGCGCTTAACAAGAAATTGATTTTAAGTTTAATGTCTGTCTATTGTTTCTTATCTTATTAGCTTTCTTTTTTCTGTTACTTATTAGCACAGTGATATTACAGCATTCTCCCATCAGGGGCCCAAGCTTTTGCTGTTTTTAATCATACCTTCTTGAGAATCTGGTCTCCATTAGCATCTGAAGGAAACTTTACCCTGATGGTTGAGGCAGTGTGGGATCATGACAATGTCATTACCCTCCCATCTCCTAATTATAGAGCTGAACTGACAAAGACTAAAAGGCAGGGAGACATGCCTGGACATGGGCAAGTCCAACTCTTGGACTCTGTGATCAGAGCAAACACCTGCAACTAAACCCCACCTAGTAGCTTCTTGCTAGGTCATAGTGAGGAAATGCAAGAAGCAGTGCAATCAGCTGCTTCACTACTTGCTTTATTTCTGCACTGGATTCACAAAGCAGTTTGTACTAAATATACAAAGAATGTGCAGCAGACTGCAATGAGTTTGCAGATCAGAAGCAGTGAATTGCTCAAGGAGACATAAAAATGCTTTACTTTTAATAAGCGGGAAATTGCAGGTTCTGAACTGATAAGGCATTCCTCAACACAGAAAGAACACCTGATGGGAGGAATCCCATGCCACTATAAAAGACAGTAAAATAATGCCTTCTTTTAATTTACTGAAGTTATAAAGTTATTACATGTACCCTAAACAAATATATCATACTAACTTAAAATTTTACCAGAATAACATAGAAACACTTGTGGAGAATTGAACTGAATTATGTGTTTGATTCAGTTCAGTTTATTTATATAGCACCAACTCACAACAAACTCATCTCAAGACATTTGAAAAAAAACACCCATCTAATATATATATACAGAAAATTCAGTCCAGTTATACAGACAGATTCAAAGTCAATTAAACACATTCAAATTTGATTTCTAGTTATAAAATGATAAAGTCAAGTTCAGTTTATTCTTCCAATTCGTAAAACGTTTTCTAAGGAAACCCAGCAGATTGCTTCGTGCTATTAAATTTGCAGCGATCTCTCACACAGTAAGAAACCTCCAGCAGAACCAGAACCTTGCCCAGTGTGAATGGCTATCTGCCATGACCAACTGGGGGTTTGAGAAGACAGAGAATACACACAAAAAACACAGAAGCACTGATCCAGCAGTACTTTCTATGTTAAAGTGAAAAGTTAGTGGCTCCTTTAGTGGTTACATCTAGGTGAGAAGCATAAATAAGCAGCTAAACTCTGAGGCAGTTTTTAGACACATCCTTAAATAATTTGGTTGGGATTGGATCTAACATACAAATTGAAGGTTTAGATGAAGCTTACTCAGAAAGTTCAACTGAATCAAAACAGTCCAAACACAGATCAGGTTCTACAGCTACCTTCAATGCTGCCTCACTTACTGAGGACCTAGTAATCATATTCAGGAGAATGCCAGTGATTTTATTTTAATAGAATAAATTTTATTCATAAAGAATCCCATAAAGTCATGACTGCTGAGAGTTAAAGGGAATGAATGGCTCAATAGAGTTATGCACTACTAACTGTAATAAAAAGAAACATCAGATTATCCTTACTCTCCTCTATTAATGTTGGCGAAGGTCTTTTTATAAAACAGTAGACTATTCTTCCAGATGACGTAGGACTCATCTAGATATGTGGAGTGCCATTTTCTCTCTAATTTCCTTGAATTGTTTCCTGGCACAGTGGCCATTTGGAAACTCCAGTGGAATGCCTGGAAATACGAACTTACAAAGGCTGTACATCCTCCTAGACATAGCTACTGACTGAGCTTCCACTGTGACTAATTCTATGTGCTCTCTTTCAGACTCTAAACTTGAAAACTGGCTCAAAGTTTGTCTGTTCTTTCTTTCTAGATGGAACGACTAAAGGAGCTACATCCATTAACATTTACTTTTCCTTCCCATAGAAAGTACTCCTGGATCAGTGCTTCTGTGTTCTTTTTGTGTCTCTGCTCTGTACTCTAAAAACCCCAGTCGGTCGTGGCAGATGGCTGCTCACACTGAGCCTGGTTCTGCTGGAGGTTTCTTCCTGTTAAAAGGGAGTTTTTCCTCTCCACTGTCGTTACATGCATGCTCAGTATGGGGGATTGCTGCAAAGTCAACGCCAGTGACTGTCCACTGTCTCTACATGCTCATCCAGGAGGAGGGAATGCTGCAAGTCACTGACTGGATGCAATCTGCTGGGTTTCCTTAGACGGAAAAACTTTTTATCAAATTTGAATAAATAACTGAATCTGACTGCACTATTCAATAGTTAGGATTAATTGGAATGTATGTAGCTGAGTTTTGTGAAGTGCCTTGAGACAACATGTGTTGTGAATTGGTGCTATATAAATAAACTGAATTGAATTGAATTGAATTAAAACTAAAAGGTATTTGTGCAAAACTCATTTGGGGAATTGTTTTGTGAAGATTAAAGCCTCCTCTTGCGAATATATTTAAGAAAAAAAAAACATTGGTGGAGTTTTACCTAGTTTTATAGACTGCCAAAAAGGTGCGTGGCCTAGCGGGCCTGTCAGGCTTAAGAGGTTAAACTCATTTTTAACATGACCAACAGGATTCTTTTGACCTGAAGCAACATTAGCATTTTAGAGAACTCATTTAGAATCTGTGGAGGAAGCTAAAGATTAGAGTGAAGGCAAGGAGACCGTCCGACCCAGAAAATTTTAGACATGCCATTTTTAATAAAATGTAAATAATTTCATTCTCCTTCCCATTGTTTGTCTGCTGGGTGCTTGGGTGCATCTCACATGAGCCGTGGAAGCTGGACGAAGACGACTGGTTTTGACAGCTATTTAAAAGCACTCCTCCCCTCTTCCCCATGTGGCCTTGCTCATAATGGGAACCTGATCGGAGGCAGCTCAGAGCGGGTGGAGGAGGTGGTAGGATTGCCTCTTTTGTAAGAAACTCTTCAAAGCGCAGGCCCTGCTATTTGTCCAGTGGAGCTCTTTGTATCGGTATCCTGAACTGTCATTTTGTCCCTTTTATTTTTAGGCAAGCCTATTATTGCTCTCATACCCCCTCTCATATCCCTGGGCTTTGTGAGCACAGACAGGGTCAAGTTTGACCTTTTTTTCATTCTCTTTAGAACTGTTTTCTCTCCCCCTCCTCCACATGCCATGCTTACACTGTAATGGACCACACTAGCCAGTAAGCACTCACTGGAAACAAACAAACATCTGGTTTATGCACATTTAACTCCTTTCTGTTGGTGTCTCTGACGATTAAACAGGGAAGTAGAAACAGGAGTTTTCAACAGAGGTTTCTGGTCAACAGTGTTTATCCCTAATGTTTATGCCTAGTATGCAAAGTCACACCTTTCCCTCAGTGGAGGTTGCAGTGATGGCAAGATGAACTGAGACCCCAAATGTTTGTAAAGATTTTTGATACAAATTTTGATAAAACCAAACCACTGTTCTATACTCGAGACACTTGTGTCTATATATAATAATGTTTTTAATTCAAATTGTTTATTCCCTTTGATTAATATCAGACAAAGATAACCTGAAAAAAATACAAAAAACTACTTTCAGATTAGGATTAGATATGTGAAGAGATCCTTACCATCCTGGTCTTATGGGAAAATATAATTATTAATTAACTGTATTTATCCACAGATGCGTTACTGACAGATGTCAGTCTGAAAGGAATACAGAACCATTTCTAAGGCTTTGTAACCACAGTATGAACCATTATCCACAGATTGAGAAAACAGTGGAGAACCTTCCCAGAAGTGTCTGGCCAACCAAAATTACTCCTAGAGATAATCAACTCATCCAGGAGATCCCTGAAAAACCCAGAACGACATCTGAAGCTCTTTAGGCCTCACTGCTTCAGTTAAGGTCAGAGGTCATGATTCAACGACAAGAAAGAGAGACTGGGCAAAAATGTCTCCATGGGAGAGCTCCAAGGCCAGAACCAATAATCTAAAAGAACGCAACGGCCGTCTCAAATTTACCAAAAACTGTTTTGATAGTCCACAAGACTTTGTGGAAAATATTCTGTGGACCGACAAATCAGAGGCAAAACTTATTGAAAGGTGTGTGTGTCGTTATATCTGGAGTAAAGCTAACACAGCATTTTAGAAAAATAGTATCATACCTACAGTCAAACATGGTGGAGGTAGTGTGCTTTTCTTAAGGGCCTGGATGATTTGCAGTAACTGATAAAACTGTGAATCCTCTAGCAGAACATCCCAAATGTCTGACCATCAGTTTGTGACCTTAAGCTCAAACGCAGATGGTTTATGGAGTTGGGCAATGATCCACTGGACACCAGCAAGTCCACCTCTGAATAGCTCAAAATTAAAAAAGAAAATAGATGGAGAAAAATCCCCCTCCTCAAAAACCCTCCATTGTGGCTACATTGAACTACAGTAGCTGGGCCAAGATTCCTCCACACTGTCATTAGCAATTAGCTCAATTGCTTGGATGTTACAGCCAAGGGTGTAAAAACCATCCAAAGGTTGGTTGGGGTAAACTGCTTAGCCTTAAATAAATGAAATCATTGTTTTTTTGTTGTTTTTTGTTGGTCTGGTATTAAAGTGTGTTTGATGATCCAAGACATTTGAGTGTGGCAAAAAAAGCAAAAACTGAACAAAAATACTTTTCAGAGCACTGTAAGCACAAAGTACATTTCCCCTATGCAACAATTCCTTTTTGAATTTACTTTAATTTTAAATTATTCGCTACCAGTCAAAAGTTTTAGATACACCTTCTCACTTAATGGGTCTCTTTATTTCTATGACTATTGTAGATTATCACTAAACAAAGCTATGAATGAACACACATGGAATTATAAAGTATATAGTAAACAAAACGTGTGAAATAACTCTAAACATTTTTATATTTTAGATTCTTCAAAATAGCCACCCTTTGTTCTAATTACTGATTTGCACCTTTACCATTCTTTCCATGAGCTTCATCAGGTGGTCTCCTGACCCGGTTTTCCAAAAAGTCCTGAAACAACTTCCCAGAGGTTTATTGAGAGACGGCCAAAGGTTGATATTTCAGTCATCACAGCAAAGGGCAGCTACTTTAAGGAATCTAAAATATAAAACATACTTAAAGTTCTTTTGCAATTTTTTGTTTGCTACATTTTCCATATGTGTTAATTCACTGTTTTGATGCTTTCTGTGAGAATCTACATACAATGTAAATAGTCATAAACATAAAGAAAACCATTAAATGATAAAGGGGTTCTAAAACTTTTGACCAGTAGTGTATGTTTTTTACTTAGGCGACTAAGTAAAGAAACAGAAAGGGAGGTGGTATGAGCATGCAGAACACCTGCTCATATAAAAGTTTGTTTTCATCAGGTGTCATGGCAGCAGACGAGTGTGGCACTGTTTGTGACCTGACGGTGGCGCTGCTGCAGGCCGCATGCAGCAACACAAATTTGCCAGACGATAAGGTGAAACAGAAAAAACCTCAAAGCAAGATACTGCCCTTCTTCAGGGCTAACTTTTTATTTAAATGTTTGTTGGTCTGTTTTGGTTAATGTTTACAGTTAAGTGTTGTTTAGCATCAGTGTGTTTCCTTAATTGTCACTTTTAATGGTGGAGTTGGGGATTTTTGTGCACGTTTTTTTTTTTTTTTTACATTTTGTGGGTATATGTATTTTGCACATTTTAAATAGAAATATGAATCCTAATACAGATGATTGTGAATTTCACACACACAAGCCAGGTTTCCCAGAAATAATATATTTAACACTACAGGGTGGGCCATTTAATTCAATTCAATTCAATTCAATTCAGTTTATTTATATAGCGCCAATTCACAACACATGTCGTCTCAAGGCACTTAACAAAAGTCAAGTACATACATTCCAATTAATCCTAATCATTGAATAGTGCTGTCAGATTCAGTTATTTATTCAAATTGGATAAAAAGTTTTTCTGTCTAAGGAAACCCAGCAGATTGCATCCAGTCTGAGACTTGCAGCATTCACTCTTCCTGGATGAGCATGTAGAGACAGTGGACAGTCACTGGCGTTGACTTTGCAGCAATCCCTCATACTGAGCATGCATGTAGCGACAGTGGAGAGGAAAAACTCCCTTTTGACAGGAAGAAACCTCCAGCGGAACCAGGCTCAGTGTGAGCGGCCATCTGCCACGACCGACTGGGGTTTTGAAAGAACAGAGCAGAGACACAAAAAGAACACAGAAGCACTGATCTAGGAGTACTTTCTATGGGAAGGAAACGTAAATGTTAATGGATGTAGCTCCTTTAGTCGTTTCACCTAGAAAGAAAGAACAGATAAACTCTGAACCAGTTTTCAAGGTTAGAGTCTGAAAGAGAGCACAAATAATTAGTTACAGTAAAAGCTCAGTCAATCGCCATGTCTAGAAGAGAGAAAGGGTTGAACACTGAAAGACAGGGCCATGTGGATCATCGGTAGAGGGTGAGCATTAAGTTGTTGCCAGCAGAAGCTTGGACGATGCCCCTCTCCAGAAAGGTGTCACAGGTAGACACAGAGTCAGGCCAGGTGTAGCTTCTAGGAAGAGAAAAGAGAGAGAACAAAGTTGAAAGCTGAAATAACAGCAAATAATGCAAAATTGGAGAGTAGTGTGAGAATGTAGCGAAGAGGGTGAAACTGGTCATTATGTCCTAAGCCTATAGCAGCATAACTACTGAGATAGCTCAGGATAACCTAAGCCACTCTCTCTGTCAGATTGACCATAACCATTGGAAAAGAGAGGGGGTCATACAGGTAGCAGAAACGGAGGGTGTGTTTGCACCTCAACCATAACTGAGCCGGTTTGGGTTAAACCTGACTCCCCCTTACTCCATCCAAGAGGGAGGGAAGAAGACAGACGTAAAAAATAAGAGAGTGAAGAGAGTGAAAGTGGTCATTATGTCCTCCAGCAGCCAAGGCCTATAGCAGCATAACTACAGAGATAGCTCAGGATAACTTAAGCCACTCTAACTATAAGCTCTATCAAAAAGGAAAGTTTTAAGCCTAGCCTTAAAAATAGGGTGTCTGCCTCACGGACTAAAACTGAGAGCTGGTTTCACAGGAGAGGAGCCTGATAACTAAAAGATCTGCCTCCCATTCTACTTCTAGAGACTCTAGGAACAACCAGTAAACCTGCAGTCTGAGAACGAAGTGCTCTGTTAGGAACATATGGATTTATATGTGAGAAGGAGAATTTTAAATTGTATTCTGGATTTAACAGGGAGCCATTGAATGGAAGCTAAAATAGGAGAAATGTGATCTCTCTTTTTAATTTTCATCAGAACTCTTGCTGCAGCATTTTGAATCAGCTGAAGGCTTTTAACTCCATTTTGTGGACATCCTGATAGTAACAAATTACAATAGTCCAGCCTTGAAGTAACAAATGGATGGACTAGTTTTTCAGCGTCACTCCTGGATAGGATATTTCTAAATTTTGGCAATGTTCCGGAGATGAAAGAAGGAAATCCTAGAAACCTGTTTAATATGGGATTTAAATGACATGTCCTGGTCAAAAATAACATCAAGGTTTTTTACTTTATTACCGGAGGTCAATTCAATGCCATCCAGGTTAAGTAATTGACTAAGCAGTTTCTTTTTCAAATAATCTGGTCCAAAGACGACAACTTCTGTCTTGTCTGAATTTAGAAGCAGAAAATTTAAAGTCATCCAAGTTTTTATGTCTTCAAGACATGCTTGTAGTCTATCTAAATGGTTGGGCTCATCAGGATTCATGGATAAGTAAAGCTGAGTGTCATCAACGTAACAGTGAAAATTTATTCTATGCTGCCTGATAATTTTACCTATTGGAAGCAAATATATAATAAAGAGAATTGGCCCAAGTACTGAACTCTGTGGTGCTCCACAATTAACCCTGGAGTTTAAAGATGATTTATCATTTACATGAACAAACTGGAATCTGTCAGACAGATAAGATTTAAACCAGCCTAGCGCTGTTCCCCTGATCCCTACAGCATATTCCAGCCTTTCTAAAAGAATATTGTGATCGACTGTATCAATTGCAGCACTGAGATCTAACAGGACAAGTACAGACACAAGTCCATTATCTGAGGCTCGAAGAATATCATTAATGACTTTCAGCAGAGCTATTTCAGTGCTATGATGAGCTCTGAAGCCTGACTGAAACTCTTCAAACAGATCATTGTTGCGTAAATGCTCACACATTTCATTAGCAACTATTTTGTCAAGAATTTTAGATAAGAACGGAAGATTGAATATAGGTCTGTAGTTTATTAAATCATCTTTATCAAGCGAAGGTTCTAAAGTAAAGATTTATTTACAGCTACCTTAAAAGCTTGTGGTACATATCCATTTACTAGGGATAGATTAATCATATCTAGAATGGGACTGGTAATCAAAGGGAACACTTCCTTAAATAATTTGGTTGGCATTGTGTCCAACATACAAGTTAAAGGTTTAGAGGAAGCTCATTTTTTTGATAACTCAGGAAGCTCCACGGGATCAAAACAGTCCAAACAAAGATCAAGTTCTATAGTTACTTCCAATGTTCTCTTACATGAAAACTAAATGAAATAGTAACCAAATCAAATCATCCCGAGTCACTTCCAAACTAATGCAAACAATTTGCAAAAAAATACTGGGAATGCTACAAATGACTATAGAGTGTAAACACATCTAACATCTTCAAATGAACTACTGGCTAAGTAAACCACGGATATGGCAGAGTTCAGTGTACGAGCTGTAAGTCTGCTGATGTTTCTATTATTCACCAACTGGCTGCACGGGGGCGAGGGGTGTTACTGGGCGATAAACTAATGTTAGGTCTTTGAACAATAATGGTATTAATGGCTCGACAATAGTCTTATCAAAGTCAGTCTGTATAGTCATCACTATGGCTGTGCATGGTGAATCAATAAGACAATTAAAATGACTGCATGTAGCAGGTGGCACTGTCTGTCCTATAAATATGAATTTGAGCAACATTCTGTCATTACTGTTGGCTCAGATGAGGAGCAAAGTGCAGGGGAAGTTACTGAAAGGCAGTCACAATGAAGACTCAAGAAAACTTTATAATACACAAACTTTAGAGAATGAATATTAACAACCTAAAACTTGGTGGGTGGAGGAAGCCGGGTTGTCCTTGAGACTCTTTGTAAACATTGGGAGCTTGGAGAGTTTTCCTCGACCTTCCCTGATAGCACAGGGACTAACTTGAGGCAAAGTCAAGGAGGATCCAGATGCAGTAGAATATTATGAGGGAAATTATAAAAGTTGTGATTTAACTGTTGAAAATACTGATGAAGACAGAGGATGCCCTAGAGAACAATGCTCTGAAGAAGGTGCTGCTCCAGGAGGTAGAGGTGCTGCTGCAGGCAAGGTTGAATCTGCAGGCAGCACTGCAGGAGACAAAGAGGGTGCTGCTAAAGACAACAGGGGCAAAGCTGATAATGGAAATGAATAGTAGGGGTGGAGCGGGTGTTGCAGGAGCTGAATCAAGTCATGCCGTTCCTGCAGATGTTAACAAGGGTGCAGCAGATGGTGTTGGGGACAATGCGACTGCTGCTGTTGTCCTGAGAGCCAGTGACTGGCCTGGGGAGTCTGCGGAAGACAGGCTGCCCAGTGCTGCTGTGGGTAAAGTATAAAGCTGGAAAGAAGTGAGAGAAAAATGAGAGGAATAACTGATTTACACCAGAAAGGAAACACAGGGAAAACAAACTGAGTACAAGACTGACTCTAATAATGAACTAATAGGGGGCAATTAAACTCATAAACAGGAGTGACATGAAAACAGGAAGCAAGCATGATGCACAAAGGGGCGACTAATTACCAAAATAAAACAAGAAAGGTGAAGAAGGAAGTCACAAAATTCCAAAAGCAAAGTCTTACGGATCATGACACTTTCAGGCAGACGCTGTAATTTCTGTGAATGCCTATCTAGAAAAGTAATTGAATAAATTTTGGAATAATGTTGTAGCATAATACAAATTAAAGAAAGTGAAGCTGTGTGCTCTATGTGTTCCATCTTTAAAGATACTGACCCTGATCTGACTGACCTCTGCACACTTACAGTTTGGATCCTGACTGTTAAAAGAAATTAATTCAGTTACTTTGTTTACTGTTTGGATTATTAATTTTTTTGCATTTCAATATAATTCAAAAGTGCTGAAATTTATTTCATGCCAACTATTGAAATCTAACTGGAGGACACCTGCAGGGAGACATTTGTCAATGTTTGCAGAGGAGGGCTGACAGTGTTCTTGGGACACATGCATGTTAATGGACAGAGCACAACTCTCCCTGAGCCCATTTGTGTCCACTTGCTGACCCTATGGTGCAGCACTGCATGCAACCACTCCTGCCTCTAATATCTGACATGTATCAATGAATAATAGATCAGAGGCTTTAGCTGCTCTGTAACTCTACCCTTCAGTCCAGTAGAGGAGGCACGCCAACAGAAAACATGTGACCACAGCAGAATAGCCATTCAGTATGACCACTGATGAGTAAAAGCTATGTTATTAGTGCCAATGAAACACTGTGGGCTTAACATGAACATTCAACCGGCTGGTGGTATAACTAAAGCTTCAGTGTTTCTCCAGTTGCTCCGGAGCACACAGCTGTGGAGGCAGTGTGATGTGTGATATGTAGAATCTGTTCTGCTTCTAAATCTGCAGCTTTGTCCAAGGAGGTTGTCTTGCACTGTAGCATATTTGTCCCCAGCTGCTCTGGCTCATGTATTGAATTATATGGCTCTGTACAGACACATGCAGAGCCTTGCAAAAGTATTTACTCTCCTACAGCCTCAAACTTAAGTGTAATGTATTAGGATTTAATGTTACACAACACAAAGTAGAAAATAACTACGAAGTAGAAGGAAAATAAAACAGTTTTCCTCTTTTTTAACAAATAAAAATGTTAAAAATGAGGCATGTAGGTTTATTTACCCACCTGGACTTTGGTACCGCTAAATAAAATCCAGTGCCTGACTCGCCTAATAATAATAATAACACCTTTTCTGAATAAACCAAGATTCCATTACTTTACCCGCCCTCAATAAATATCAACCGATGTCTAAACCACAAATATATAATGTATATACAAAATCATTGCACCAGCAATGTGCTACGTCTACTAATGCATGAGAACAACAGCCCTAAAACTAATATTGTAGCTGTAAGCTATTGAATCCAACAAACAACAGCGACGGTTGATTAACAGGCTTTTACTGAGCTGCAATTATCTAAATCAGGTGTGTTAAAGCAGGGAAACATTAGGACCTCGCAAGGACTGACTTTGAACACCCCTGCCCTAGTAGGCTACATGAAAAATGTTAATTCTTAAACAACAGCAGAGAAAAGTTAAGGAATTCACAATAGTAACACAAGCTGTAATCCCATTACTAATGTTACTGACAATATTTTTACACAAACTACATGTAGGATACCTTACCTTAATATGTTAATGCTACTACAAATTGAATGAACACAACTTTTAAACAAGACCCCAACATAATTAATGAGTTAGCTTACGCTAGCATCAAGAACATGACTGAAGTCATTTGGATCATGTGTTTCCCTAGACAAAAAGGGCAACCAAACCGATTGCAAAATGTTTAATATTGTTATTAATGCACACAATAAGGTGATGTCCTTAACCCTTGGGTGCATGAACGCCCAGTACCTACACTCTTCCATGAGTGGGGTCAAAAATGACCCCAATTAGAATCAATGTGTATTTACAATGAATTTAAAAAAATTCTTTAAATTTGGTTAAAAGGTGATTATATTTATTATATTTGGGTCAACAAAAAATTGATTTTACATTTAACATGCTTAGTTAGAACGTTTTATAAAATTTGTTCACAAGAAATATCAAAAATCTTCAAAAATTATTGTTAGTATGTTCATCTGTCTGGAGGACAAAAAAAGAGAATGACATTACATAAGACCAAAACACTGTCCACTCACATGTGCCCACATAAGTGTCTTTTCTCTATTCATTATGTGCAGTTGTCACAAACTATTTGCTTTTGGCTGTGACCATTGCACACTGGGGTACTGCATTTCCAACAGCAATTGGTGGCTTTGCAATCTTTGTTTCTTAGGCACATCTGGCAACCTCTTTCTCTTCTGTTGGCCCTCTGTGCTTCTCTCCTGTTGCTGGTTTGCAGCTTTTGTCACTCCAAACCTTCTCACTGCTTCAATAATGTAGGTTGGAAGGTTTGGGGTACCTTCCAGTCAACCTTTCATGTGAGGATTTACAAGCTCCTTTGAGAACTCTGTGAGGAAATGTTGCCATACATTGGTGATACCTGTGGAAAATTCAGGGTGCTGAGCCTTATAAAAATTTGTAGGCATTTAGAGTGGCTATATCAATTATGTTGTACCACAGCACCATGGGCCACCTCTGTCTGATGCTTGCAGGTGTAGTTGCCAACCATCTGGTCGATGGTATCTACCTCTTTTGGTCTGGTTGTTGAAGAGGATTGCTTCTGGGTTTTTTTCTTTTGGCTGTTTTCATCAACCATCTTGCTGTGGCACATTGTGCTGAGAAGCAGAACAGCCTTTAGCTTTTTAGCTTTTTTTTGACATAGCTGATCACGGTCATGCTGCCATTGAACCCAAATTCGGTGCTGTGGACATCCCTCGACTTGGAAGCCTTCATCACTGGAGGGCTGTCTGGCTTGTTCTGTCACAGTAACTTCAGTAAATTGTGGCTTGGTGTTTTTAGTCTGGGTTGTAGGTAACCCTGTCCAGTAAGAGCCCTTGCAGCTCATTCTGTTGGACACAATATCCATTTCCTCTTCAGAGGACTCCTCTGACTGATTATGTTCAGCAGAGGCAGGTTAGTTCCCAGATGACCTGACATGTCCAGTTGGACAATAATCTGAATCCTCTACATATGAGATGTCAGATCCCGAGTGAATCTCACCGATGGGCTCTTCATCCCATCTGTTCAGGATCATATCTTGAGCAAGGTCTTCGGGTAACCTAGCTGCCATCCAAGTAGCCATGATAGTCTAGATGAGAAAACATAAAATAGACATTGTTTAAATGACACAAAACTATCAGTATGTAGCTATCTATGTAAATGTCTGTGCATTTATATGTAAGTAAAGGCACAAACATGCATGTGTGTATGTGTACAAACACACACACACACACACACACCAATCAATATTCAATAATCGTATAATAGGTTACCTAACAGGTTAGCTTTTATTACAAGGAATTATGAATACAGCGAGTCTCTACACAACAAATGCAGTAATATCAGCTGGTTTACTAAGATAGTGTAATGTTAGCTAGCCTACTAAGCCAGCTAACATTACTCTAGTTTAATGTACAGAGTACTAATATTAGTACTAACATTATTTTTTAGTTAGACAACTAGTGTCTACTTTGTTGACCAACATAATACTCTATCACAGAAAAGTAATGGAGTTGCTCAATGAAGTTGCAAATGCACCTTTGTATAAGTGTATGTATGTATATATTGTATATATTGTATTTGTATATGTATATGTATTTACATAAAGATATATGCATAAATATATCTTAAAACGCATTAAAAAGAAGAAAAAAGAAAACCCCGAGAGCAAAGTGTACCGGAGTCAAATTCCTTGTTTGTATGTACGAACTTGGCAATAAAGCTGATTCTGAGTCAGAGTTGATAAAGGAAGATAATACTCACATGTGTGCTGCTGTATCAAACTGACCTCCTGGTGGGGACACTGTAGGCATCAGATGTGTAAGTAGGACAGAAAATGTATCCTGACAGTCACAGTTGGTAAGAATCAAAGGTTCCCAAAGCAAACCCTTGAGATTCTGTAGGAAATGCTTGGGGTCATTTTTGACCCCGCTTATGAAAAACTGGGGTAGTGACACAAAAACTCCTTCCTTAAAAAGTATAAAAACATTTAAAAAAATTCAAATGGTCTCAAATCACAAACATGTTTTATGAGAAATACCTGGAATATGGAAGTGTAAAAACTTTTAATTTCAGAGATTTTGAAGAATAACAACCCTCGGGGTCATTTTTGACCCCACTTATGCATCTGTTGGACCATTTGTTTGCTACCACAACTCCCAGGAGGCATTGCAGTTGCTACCACAACTCCCAGCAGGCATTGCAGCTGATCGGAAGGGGCGTTGCAGCTCTGATGTCACAGTGGACTATATAAGGGCACGGAGACACCCACCATTGCTTTTCATGCTGGAATCCGGGACCGGTTAGCCACGCAACTTAAGCACGCATCCTTCTGGAGAAGAAACTCACACGTGGGTTTTCATCAATTCTCCCCACTGGCCAGAATCTCAATGAATTAAGCTTACAAGAACAGGAAGGCTTGTAAGGCTTACTTTACCAATCGAAGTCGTGGATTTAACACGTGACCAAAACCAACGGAGATTTCCAAGGTGACGAAATCTTCCTCCTTGTTTTGTTCCAGTCGACTGCTGACGGTCCGTCATAATTCTCCCCTTTTGCCAAAGGAGGCCAAGGACGACGACGACCACTTCTTGGAGTTAGTTACGGACGCGTAACTCTCCCCCCTACTCCAGACAAAGCAACCCAACACCAACAGTGGCGATTGCTCTAAGACTGCAAGGGAAGCTCAGCTTTGCCTAAAATGTCAAAAAATAAGTGATCAAATATATACTGTTGTGTGTACATGTCATTGACTAAATATGCGCTACAACGCGCTCAACTTTTGTTCAGAATCAGCCTCTTATCACTGGTAATGACACGGTTTTCCTCTCATTCATTTCCGCAGTTTCACAGTGCTTTAAACAGTGAGTTCAATAGCGAAGCAAAAATGGGGCAGTCTCGGCTGCAGCGAAACACGACGAGTCATTGGATAAATGCTGGGCTTTGTCCCGCCCATCAGACGCTCAGCGTCTCTAGAGATCTATGGGGCGGTGGCCTGGCCTCGGCTGGCCCGGACGCTCAGCTTCTGCATGATGATTGGATGATCTGTCTGAGGCTGAATCCCTTTTTGATTGACAGCGAAATGAGCGAATCAGCGATCTTGAAATTGAGCTTCCCCTCCTTAAAAGACCAGCATCTGCCGCTGGACACCGAGTAATCCCGTTTTGTTTTATTTCTATGAGAAATAGCTTGAGCAGGATAGAGTAGGATTTTAGGGCGATTTAGAATCGGCACTTATAGTCCAATGTGTTCTAAGTTGTATGTGCATGCCATGTTTTATTGAAACTTTGATTGCTGTTGGACTTTGAAAGCCGCCGCGCTTTGAAGCTTTGTGTGTGTCTCACTGTATTTTGAAAACTCACCATTCCTTTGTCTTCACCCTTCGTGTTTTTCCACTGGTTGTCGCCGAAAAGTTTTATGACCCTTTGTGTGTTCCGCTAAGCTACACTTTAGGGGGGCCGCTCCCAAAGCTCCGTTCAGCACCATATTTCCTCTTGTTTTTGCCATAACTGCTAGTTTGATTTTATAAACACTCAATGCTGTTTTATCTTGTTTAGTTAGTTATTTTACCCCTTTTCTGTAGAACCTTGCATGCGTGATTAGGTGAAGATTATTGAATCGGAATAGCGAGGTGTATCAGGGCTGTTGATTTATTAAATGTTTACGTAGATAAAGAGAAAGCATTTGTGTTTATTTTGAGCAAGAGTGATTTGTCAGTCAAAATAAGATCAAAGTTCCCCACGTTCGGTGAAACGGTTGATTAAACAGTGACATCTAATAATAATTATCAATTATTACTGAGAATTCAATTGTAATTATCAAGGGCTTTGAGCCACAATTACAGCACCAGAGGACATCTCTGATTTCGATTCGTAAGTAAAGATTTTTGGTTAAGAAATTAATTTCTCAAATTATGGTTTTAAATTATAATTCTCGATAAATATTAATTAATCCATAATCCTTACACATCTAAGGGTTAAGGATCTAAAAGCGAGTGCACAGCGCATTAGTAGGAGGCACAGAGCTGTGCTATCAATACAACAGCCAGTAAATTATATCAACGCCTCAACAATCAAGCTTGCTGTTATTCTACCGTTATCTTCAGCTTACTTCTTTGCTCTGTCCGTCGCTTCTTATAGTCTGATGTTATGAAATGGTATTTGCATGCAACATTGTATTGAACCCTGATGTGCTTTATTGACCGCTGAGGCCGCCGTGTCTCACAAGTTGTCTTTCCCGGGCGAACACCGGAGCGCCGGTAATACTGGACTACGACAGTAACCTCATGGTGAAACTCACCATTTTCTTTGTTCCAACTTTACTGCTTCCTAACTTGCCGCCAAAAGGTTTATGACTCTTTGTCTAAGCTGAGTTTACAACTTTGCTTTGGGGGTTTTATGACCGCCCGTGTCCCGCTGGGCCACGCTATCTGGCGGGCTGTTTTCAAACTTCAACACCACATTCCTTTGTCATATTACCACTTTTGCCATAACTGCTGGTTGATTCAATACACACACACTGTTTTGCTACTGTTTTGCTTTATTTTGTTAGTTAGATATTTTACCCTTTTGTGTAGAACTTTGCATGTTTGAGTAGGTGAAGATTATTGAATCGGTGAGTTGATTGTATCAGGCTGATTGATTTAATAAATTTTCACGTAGATAAAGTGTTTATTTTGTGCAAGAGTGATTTGTCAGTCAAAATAAGGCAAAGTTCCCAACGTTTCAGCAGAAACGGTTGATTAAACAGTGACATTTAATAATTGTAATTATCAGAGGCCTTGAGCCATAATTACAACACCAGAGGACAGCTCTGGTTTCAATTCATAAATGAGGATTTTGGTTAAGGAGTTAAATTTATCGGATTATAATTCTTGATAAATATTCAATTAATCAATAATCTATAATTACAACAATATAAAATAGCTTTTTTGTATGTGTGTGGGAAACTGTGCTGGTGGGCCACATATTATTGATTTTATGACAGGATGCTTCGGGCCGGTGAAAATTTGGACACGGGCCGGGTTTGGCACGGGGGCCGGACTTTGGGCATGCCTGCCTTAGGGTGTGGAGACCAGGGAGCGGAGGATAGGGCTGTGAGTAGCAGTCTGATCTGCCCCCCACCCTTCCATTTTAACCAACATCTTAAAAATGTAGGGCTTTGGGGCTCGACAGGACAGGTTAAAAACCTAAGGTCACTTCTGCCTGCAGTAGTGGTGCGCCTTGGTGTAGCCAATTATCCAAATGTAACTCGCATTATAGATATTACAAGGCACAAGACATCATCCATATAGACATACACATGACATTACTTACATCTACTAATGATGTCATGGGGGCATAAAGGGAAGGAAAGGTGACCCCCCCAACTGTTTTGTCCCGCCCCAGGGGACAGGGACCCACGGCTTGATGCTCCACTAGCTCGTGTTGGGCCACTACAGTAGACCCGCTGACTTACTGTTCATTAGTCAACAGTTGAATCTCATTTTGTTTTAATTTCACGGTAATGAGTACATGCACACACGCATAACTATGCATGGACAGCGGTGCTTATACCTTATGAACTCTTACTTATTTATAAAGGTAGACATGTATGTACGCTTTTTGTGCTTTAATGACATTTAGCTATTATACAGAATGTCTGAACTTTTGGTGGCTGTTGTTTTCATTTTGAACCCTGTTACTGTTGCTATCTTATGTGCATTATTATTTCATTAATCTTTAACTTATTAATGCTCATAGTTTGCTTTTCTTTATTTTTGTTTAGTATTTTTGTTGTTGTATGTGTTATGTTGTTTTGTTGTTTTGTTTCCCCCCTGTCCCATTATCCCTCTTTTCTCTTTTTGCATCCTCTCAGCCTGCATCGTCCGTTGGCCCTTCTCAATCAAATTAATAAAAATACAGATTGCAAGAGGAGGAACGTTTTGGACTCCTAATTTGCTGAGCAAAATCTGTTGAGGCAGTGGCTTATAATTATACTATACTAGATGTCTAAGTCACCAGACAGGACAGGTAAAAACAAAAACACAAAACCTTACATAGACATGAACAACAAGTAAATTTAAAGCTGCAAACAGCATTGGGCAGCCCTCACAGCTCGACCATGTGTTGCGACCTCGTAGAATGGCATCACCGTGTCTATGCCACTGATGGACCTGGAGCTCGATTCTACACGTGGCCACTGTTAGCAAGCTTTCATACAAGCTTCGTTCATGCTGAGTTCAGCTACCACGAGAAGCGTTCAAAATTTGACCAAAAATTGTACTTTCCCTGGGTTAGTTGAGTTAGAGAGTTAGTTGAAGCTGGGCTCACATCCTGCGTGGTGGCGAGGGATCAATGACGACTTCCTGTCATGCTTTGAAAATGTCATTATAATTATCTGTCATTTGACAAAGTTTACAACTATTGAAGGCTGTCAAGAAAGGTCAATCAGCTAATAAACCTGTAACTTGGTTGTTAGTGAGCAGGGCTCATCAACTGTGTGCGCTTATGTTGATGATGATGCATACAAAATTTGGTGTCGATCCAATGATATATGAGGAAGATAAAGCGGTTAAAGTTTTCTAGGGGGTGCCGTTTATTCAAATTCCAGTGTAATTGATTAGAGCTGTTTGGGGGATGACAAAGAAAAACAGCTTGAACCTTACATGAGTGAGAGTTTAACAGGAGGACATCTGGGCTGTTGCTGGGGCGGTCTGCCTGTCTCCACCCTGGAAGGAAGGGGACCACCTCCTGTGTCCGGGGGCTGATTGCCCCTCTGCGGTATCGGCACCTGGACCTGGGAGTATAGAGTATGTATGGGGAGTGTGAGTGAGTGTACGACATCCATTGTTGTGTGACTTTACATTGGGTGCGTGAGTGTGAATGTTTTTATGTGTACGCATGAGGGTGGGAATGTGTGATTGTGACTGTGTGTGGCTGTTTTTGTGTCAGGTTGGGTCTTGGGCTGCTTCATCACCTGGATCACCTATTTCATCCCCGCTACACTCCCTGCTAGTGGCTGGTGTCCCTGCTCACTGGTGTATTTGTGGTTCTCGGTGCCTTGGGCTGGGTGCTTTGGTGTGTGCCGGCTCACTCCAGGTGGCTGCTTGCCCTGTCGGGCCTCTACTTGGGGAGTGATGTGTCTCTGGCTCCATGGCTGGATCTGCTCCAGTGTAGACGACTGGCTCATAGTGCAGCTGCCTGGGGCTTCTGCACTATGGCTGCTGGGTGGTTTCCCTGGGGCTCTCCTATGCTCTTCTCTGGGGGAGTTGCAGTAGTCCCGGCAGTGGTTCTCCTGGGGTTCCCGTGCTCTGGGGGGCTTTTGGATGTCTGTGGCTCGGATCTCCTCCGTGTCTGTCTCGGGTCCAGGGGGGCAAGTCTGTGGCTCCTCACACTTGCTTTTGCATATTTTTAATGGAGAAACCTTAAATATAAAAGCGCGCTAACACTTAAACCCGCAGGTGTTTAGATTCAGGTGTTAACAGATACACAGATGTTCTATATTGAGCTGCAGTTACCACTAAATACATCTTGCATTCATTAGTACTGTGCACTTTTTGGTAACAATGCTGTTATTACAGATGTTTCTGCAGGTGTATAATCAATCTTCTAGGGTGCTATCTTGTATTGTCTTCATCCTTCTTTCTCGCCTCCATTCTTTTCTCCTTCTCTCCCTTTTTCCTTTTGCCCCACCTCTCTCTCTTTCTTGCTTCTCATCATTTCCTTTTCATTTCCGTCTACGTGTGCATAACAATTGAAATAATCCCAAAGCAGTTTCTAATAAAGTTTATTTTATAAATATCAAGCAGAGCCTTAAAGTGTTAGCTGTAATGCTCCACTTGTGAAAGTAAATCTGTTGGGCTTTTTCTTGGCACTCAATTCTTTACTCAATTCTGAGTGCAACTCTGCCAGACAGGACAGAGTTAAAAAAGAAAAAAAGGGAGCACATCCAACAGTGAAACATGTAAATTCTTGTCCTAAGTGGACAGGACTAAAAGTGTAGTCATCAGTTGACTGTGCCAACGTGTTCAGCATTTGTCCACGATGATGCATTCCAAATATGAAGTGCATCCGATGATGTATGATGGAGATAAAGCGGTTAAAGTTTCCCAGGGGGGGCGTTGATCCAAATTCCAATCTAATCCAATTGAGCTGTTTGGGGATGACAAAGATCAACCATATTTAGTTTGGAGAGAATTGGACCTTGCGTGTGCAATTTAGAGCCAAACATGGCGAGAAGTCAGATTTTGAGGCTTGGCCATGCGCACATTCTTTGATGTAGCAAAAAGCTTTTGATTACTTTTGTTCCCCAAAAGCATACTGATTCATTTTGAAGTCTAAGTCAAAAGCTGTAGGGGGAGTTCGCTCATATACAACGTGTAAACGAGAGAAACTGGTGCCTTTGATCCGAAATGGCCGACTTCATGTGGGGTTTGCACAATAGATCCAGGATACTTTTTCCTAGGTTCTAAGAAGTTACATATGTGTACCGAAAGTCTAAGGCTTAGGGCTGGTTGTTTTAGTGCTTCTAGGGGATGCGGAGAAGTTAGGCCACCCCAGCCAACTGTGTCACTGGAACCCTTTTTTGGGGCTTTACTAATATCAATCATGTTGAATTTGGTGCCACAGCCTCCAGGCAAACCTCTTAGTACTGGAGACAAACTTAAACCATATTGTTATCTGTCACTGGGGACAGTTTCATGTTGATTAGTGACATGGGTCAATTATGGACCTTTCAAAGTAAAACATTACACTTCCTGTTCTCAGGGGGTGGGGTTTTGATGATGTCAGGATATGACCATTGCATATTGTTTGGGGGCAGATGTGGACCACTAGCAGAAGGTTTCGCGTCTCTGCGACTTTCCTTGTAGGAGGTATTACAATTTCGTATTTTTTGGCAAGACATCAAACTTTGAGGTCTGGCTCCACCCCTTCAACATGCTTAAAAACTCACAATTTTAAAAACTTTAGATCCCCCATCCCCTCTGAGCAAACTGACAAAATTTCAAACCGATCGATCGAGGACTTCGATCAAATATAGAGGCAATAAACGGCAAAATTGGGGTCAAAATCACAAATTCAATCCAAGATGGCCGACTGTTTGTTATAGAAAAATGGTTGAGAGTTTTAGGTAGGGCTCAGAGAGTTCTACAAGTGTACCAAATTTCATACCTGTACGATAAAGTGAGGTCAATGAGGTTTTGAAAATTTCCGGGGGGCGCTGTGGAGACATTTTCATTGCGACTTTGGCAAAACCCACAAAGTCCATAATTTTTACACCAGGATTGATGTGTGTGCAAAATTTGGTGACTTTTTGAATATGATAAGGCCTCCAAAAAGACAATTCATTTGACAGCTGAATAAAAATAAGAAACAGAGCTATTACAATAGGCCTTCGCAGCACTTGAGCTTGAGGCCTAATAAGTAGGGGTGAATGATCTTCAACAAAGGGATCTCGAAATAATATAATACCGATATTTCTTAAATAAGCACTAATTGATTAAGCCATCATTAGCTCTTTCAGTGACAAGAAAATACTTTTACCCACTGGATAGCGAAGCTTGCAGGCCTGACATACCCAGAGGGGCGCAATGATGAATATCATAGCTGTAGATGAAAAAACACCCCCTCTACAAAGAGTATCGGATTGCTCTCTTTGTTCTGTAGTTTATTAAATATTAAACTCAAACTCAAACTACAGTGGGGTAGTTGGGGAGTGGGGGGGCTGCTCTGTTAAGCCAGTGACAGCAGGTAGGCCTAAGTGGACGAGATAATCTCTTTTATACCTTTTATTTGTCATGTTGTCATAAACTGGGATGGACTGCCTTATACCACAGAAAAAGTGTTGTTCAGAACCATTAGGACACCAACAGCTAGTTTACAGTTGCCAGTTCTATCCTCATAAATGGTGTTTTACAACAGAAACAGTGTAATATGAACTGCCAGTAGGGCGCGTGTTCTGTTGTTTAACGTGGTCATACACGTCTTCATTTCTGTAACTTTCAGCATGGTGTGCGCCAAACAGTAAGTGCAGTAGGGTAATGTCTAAGAACATGTTTGCTATCACTAGCATGCATATAGGTAACCTATATGCACTAGCATGCATATAGGTAACATTTACTATAGAATGTTACATAAACTTAGAAAAACAACAAAACAACCCAGAGAGCAAAGTGTACCGGAGTCAAATTCCTTGTTTGTTGTATGTACGATTCTGAAAAAACATTTCTTCTATATACTCTTCTTCTGCTACCAATTTTTGAAGACAGGCAGTGACCTCTACTGTTTAAACTGAGAACTACAGTAAATATTGTGCAGCTCACCCCTCTAAAGGTAGAAACTTTAGAGGGGTGTTGCTGATGTCAGAATTCCCTTGAGAAATGTATTGTGCCAGAGTAAATGGAGCCTTCACAGGAGACATCCACTACTATTGAAAAGCACATCATATCAATAGAAGTATGTCAGTTCGCACATTTAGGTCACATTGCTCAAAGCAGATTCAAATGTTAGAATGGACTATTCAAAGTCCAGACCTTAATCCAGCTGACAATCTGTAGTAGGACATTGAAAGTTAGATTCACAGATATTCTCCAATGAGACTGTGCTTCAGCAATTTTGCAAAAAAGAATGAGCAACTATATGTAGATGTTCAAAGCTGGTAGAAACAAAACCCAAAAGACCTGCAGCTAGAATTGCAGTGAAAGGTGGTTCTAAGTATCGACTATAAAATGCTAAATATAAATTTAGCCACATTTAATCGATTTTTCATTTACATGCATGACGTTTCATGATGTTTCACATTATGAAACGTCATGTATGATTTGATTTCCATTTCACAATTATGCCATACTTTATGTTGGTCTGTTACATAAAACCCTTATAAAATACACTGAAGTTGCTAAGTAACAAAATGAGAAAACAAATGAGAACAGTGATCAGTTTTTTTATTCCCTCAGCTGCTTTCCTACAAAACCTGTATCAGTAAAAGTTATGAATCTCAGCACTTTAAGCCACTCTAACCCTGACCGGTTGTGTTGATGTTCTCTCATGTGTGGATGGTTGCTAGCTTGACACCTGACAGCTGACAACAAGCAACAAACAGTAAATGTGTGTGGAAACACAAGCAATGGTACATTAAACCAGTGATTAACTGCATGGGACATCTACAAACTTCCTTTGACAACAGCACCTCCTGCAGGAGAAACAACAAAAAACTACTTTTTCACTACACCTCTTGGGGTAAAGTCAGAGAAGAAAGAAGAAAATATTTTTAAATCTCTACTTTTTGTTCCACCAATTAATTTGTCTCTCATCTGTTGAGTGTTTATATTTATTCACTCATTTTAATGTCCTTTTGAAAGTCAATTCAAAGGTTCAGAGGTTTTGTATTGAACATTTTAACAACAGGTGCTTCGTAATCAACTGATAACTATATTATAAATGGATTTAGTGACCTAAATATCATTGGATAATTATATTTAGCCTGTATTACATTGGAAGAACTGTCCAGACAAAGACTGTAACAGACTCATGGAACATGGTCTGACCTCTATAAAACAATTGTTTTGCTATTGTATTGTAAATCATGATTTAACTGGAAAAAAAATCCCCTTTTTATAACAAATCAACTCCTGCATTGTGTGTTGCCCATAGACTGCTGGAGATAGGCACCAGCTCCCCCACGACCCATTATGGAATAAGCGGTAGAAAATGACTGACCGTTTCTGTACATATGTCATGTGCTTTTTCATTTTTTTTTTTTGATCAAGCATTTCAAAACCCATTTTTTTTGGAACATCAGGGAGCTCTTGATACATTTTTCTGCATCAGGGAATCAAGAACTGTAAATAGTTTTTCAAATAGCTGCTATTCAAATGTGTTAGCATTTACACAGCAATGACCTGTTTGAGGAGTTTCAGTCAGGTTTCAGAGCTCATCGTAGCACTGAAACAGCTATGCTGAAAGTCACTAATAATATTCTCCTAGCCTCAGATAATGGACTTGTGTCTGTCCTGTTAGATCTCAGTGCTGCATTTGATACAGTCGGCCATAATATTCTCTTAAAAAGACTGGAATATGCTGTAGGGATCAGGGGAACAGCGCTAGGCTGGTTTAAATCTCATTTGTCTGACAGATTCCAGTTTGTTCATGTAAATGATAAATCATCTTTAAACTCCAGGGTTAATTGTGGAGTACCACAGGGTTCAGTACTTGGGCCAATTCTCTTTACTATATATATGCTTCCAATAGGTCAATTTATCAGGCAGCATAGGATAAATAGACTACAAGCATGTCTTGAAGACATAAAAACTTGGATGACTTTAAATTTTCTGCTTCTAAATTCAGACAAGACAGAAGTTGTCATCTTTGGACCGGAGTCTTAAAAAAAGAAACTGCTTAGTCAGTCACTTAACCTGGATGGCATTAAATTGACCTCCGGTAATAAAGTAAAAAACCTTGGTTTTATTTTTGACCATGACATGTCATTTCTTCTCTTTCAGACTCTAACCTTGAAAACTGGCTCAGAGTTATCTGTTCTTTCTTTCTAGGTGAAACGACTAAAGGAGCTACATCCATTAACATTTACTTTTCCTTCCCATAGAAATGACTCCTGGATCAGTGCTTCTTTGTTCTCTTTGTGTCTCTGCTCTGTTCTCTCAAACCCCCAGTCGGTGGTGGCAGATGGCCGCTCACACTGAGCCTGGTTCTGCTGGAGGTTTCTTCCTGTTAAAAGGGAGTTTTTCCTCTCCACTGTCGCTACATGCATGCTCAGTATGAGGGATTGCTGCAAAGTCAACGCCAGTGACTGTCCACTGTCTCTACATGCTCATCCGGGAGGAGTGAATGCTGCAAGTCACTGACTGGATGCAATCTGCTGGGTTTCCTTAGATAGAAAAACTTTTTATCCAATTTGAATAAATAACCTAATCTGACTGCACTGTTCAATGGTTAGGATTAATTGGAATGTATGTACCTGAGTTTGTGAAGTGCCTTGAGACGACATGTGTTGTGAATTGGTGCTAGATAAATAAACTGAATTGAACTGAAATGTTTTATCAAGGAAAACATTGATTTTCTCCAGTGTACAAATAACTAGTAGATGTTGGGAATCAGAAATTGATATGCTGTCTGATCTGCCACAACCTCATCTGCTGGCAGCACTGCTGCCTTAGCAGCAACAAAGTTACAATCATCTGTCTGATCTGTATCAACAATGTCGCAATTCGAGTAATCTTTTGGAATGGATTCTGGTTTCCCCAGTGTGCTCGTTCACAGGCTGTTTTTGATTCTGACCGCTGCTTTCCAAAGTTGATAGACAGAAAATGGGGTGGAGAGAGGGGTAAGACATGCAGCACAGGTCTACGGGGTCGGGACAGCTGCTTCAAGGACTGACGCCTCCTTATTTGGGTTGCGCTCTCACCCCATGCCCCCCCAAACAACAGATTCAGAAAGAAAGAAATTCAGAAAGAAATTCAGAAAATTCAGAAAGAAATTCAGAAAGAAAGAAATTCCCACATTCACACTTAGTGTGGTGGTTTATGTGTGGGGGGCTTGGGCCATGGTCTTGGGGAAGTGTTGGGGGTTCTGTGGGGTTGTTTCCGTCCCTCGTTACTCTGTCTTTCTGCTTGGGGTTCATGCAGGCACTCAGCAACCAGGGTGATGGGCTTCTGGGCTTTGCCTGCACTGTAGGGTGTGGATGTGGTGCTGGGTCAGGGGGGGTCAGTTTTTGGACTCTGTGAGGAGTACCCGGAGAGAACCCACACATGCATGAGGCGAATCTTCAAAACCCATGTCGAAAGATGACAGGCTGAGATTTTGTCCTTTCAGCGCTGCACAAGTAGGGAGCTTGTTTCAGTAGCTCCCACTCTTTCCTTAGTTCTTCTTTTTTAAACATATTGTTTGGAATTGTTGTGTATGTGTGTTCATATTTTTGTGCCTTGCAGTACAAATTATGGAGCTGACAGTTTTGTGGATAGCTTCGTTCTTATTTTATATTTTCTTGCCATTTGTGTTCAAAGATCGCATGAGTGGCCATGCTCCCATTGTTTACACCAGGAATTAGCACCGCTATGACGCCTCCCACCAAGTGACCCAACATTCCCCTCGGAGATTAGGACTGTGGCGATGGTGGGAGGGGTTCGTCTTGTATCCGGTGGTTTGCTTTGAGCCCCTGCTATGTTTGTCTCAGTCGTTGTGTCCTTGGCGAGACACTTCACCCGCCTAGCCTACTGATGGTGGTCAGAGAGCTCAGTGGTGCCTGTGTATGGCAGCCTCACTTCAGTTAGTGTGCCCCAGGGTAGCTTACCACCATCAGTGTATGAATGGGTGGATGACTGAATGTAGTGTGAAGCGCTTTGGGGTCTCTGGGGATTTGAGACATCACAATTTTAACCTGCACCTGATCATAACATCTAAATACCGACACCAAATGCAACATTTTACATACACATGCGGCCGGTGTCAGTACTGTGGGGTCTGTATCGGGCTAGGGGGAAATTTACATCATGGCGTCACATGTAGGAAACTAAAGCTGCTTTAAACTTAACTGGTTCACTTGGACTAAAAGTAAAAAGTAACTTTCAGATGAAGATGTGTGACCTTTAAGTTAATTAAGTTAATAAAGCAAGTTGGCAACACTTAACCAAAATAATTAAGGGAGATTAATGTGAAGGAGATTTAGGGTGGGTGAATGATCTGAACCAGTTCAACAGGTTTGGTCAGACACTCATCCCTCCCCCAGCCCTGTCTCCCCTGCTGCAAGCCCCCTCCTTATCTTTGACAACTGCCTGCTTTTCCTCACAGAAATTCACACATCTCAGCTCTCAGCCATCATCCACCCCCTCCGCTTCAAAGGACACCACCCCACAGCCCCCCTCCCCTACCACTGTCCTGTCCTTTTCAACACTTCAGGTGTGGAACGAGCCCCTGAGGTGCTGTGCAGATCAACTGTGTGGCATTATGCGAAACATGTTCAACATGAGCCTGAAGCTGGGGAAATTACCACAACTGTGGAAGCACTGGTCCTTATGTGGTATCTGTGTGGTACCAGTGCCAAAGACCACAAATCTGAAGAACCTCTGCAGCTACAGGCTGGTAGCACTGACCTTGCATCTGATGAAGACCATTGAGAGGTTGTCCTCAACCTTCATCCCCTGGTAAGTCTTCGTTGTATTCACTGCAGTTTGCCTACCAGCCTGGCATCGGAATGGATGATGCCTTCATCTACCTCCTGGAGCCAGCTTTAAGTACTATGACGATCATGTTTTTTTTTTGATTTCTCCGGTGCTTTTAATAGCATCCGGCCAAGACGTCTGAGGGACAAGCTGGAGCTGTTCAGAATGGACCATCACCTGTCCGAGTGGATACTGAACTACCTTGCTGGTCTGCAGTACAGGGCCCCCGCTGGGAACTGTGCTGGCACTGTTCCTGTTCGCTCTCTACACTGCAGATTTCTTCATCAACCTCCCAAGCTGCCATCTACAAACATTCTCTTATTTCTCGGATGACTCTGCCATAGTTGGCCTCATCACAGGTGAGGACGACTCAGAGTACAGACAGTGGACACTGGAAGTGGTGCCAATGGAATCCCCATCTGATCAACGTGGGGAAAACCAAGAAGTTGGTGGTTGATTTTGGCAGACGTAGACCTACCACACTGACATCGTTGAACAGCCAGGAAACTGACATTAAAAAGGTGGACTCTTATAAGTACCAGGGTGTTCACCTGAACAATTAACTGGACAGGAGTCACAACACTGATACTGTTTACATGAAGGGTCAGAGCAGATTCTACCTGCTAAGGTGGCAGAATTCTTTCGCAGTGCAGAGCACTCCTTACAACCCATTTTGACTCTGTGGTAGCATCAGCCATCTTCTATGGTGTAGTATGTTGGAGCTGCAGCTTGTCTACTGCGGTTAGATAAGCTCATCAGGAAGGCCAGTTCTGTCCTATGATGTCTCCTCAATCTAGTGCAGGTGGTTGGAGACAGAAGGACTCTAGTAAAAATAGCCTCAATGTTGGACAATGTCTCCCACACCATGCATGAAGCTGTTGCAAAACTGGAGACCTCCTTCAGTGACAGACTGCTGCATCCTAGGTGCACAAAGGAGTGTTATCACAGATCCTTCCTCCCAGCAGCTGTTAGACTTTATAACCATAACTGCACACAATAAACTCCGTACATGCTTACATCCCTTATGTTATTTCCACATTTTTTTACTTCTTGAAAAAGTCTGTTGTTTCTTTTCTTGTAATTTTATAAATGATGTAAATCTTTAAAATGTCCCTACTGCACATTTCATTTAAACTTGGTATGCTATTTTTACTAATAATAAAAGTATTTTCCTTCTTACATTGTAAATTATCATTTACTGTACAGTATGTTATTCTTTTTTTTTGTATTTTTTTACTTTTGTCTGTACCTGCATGCTTCAATTTGCTGCTCACTTTGTTGCCGTTACAATTTTCCCACTGGGGGACAATAAAGGATATCTCTATTCTATTGTTTTTGCACTCAGAACCATTCTGCTACTAGGCAGTTTACCTTTGTGCTGTCGCATGTGTTAGAAAACACAGTACATTTATAAAAAAAAGAGTTCAGTACAGTTCTTTGAATCATCATCTATTTATTTCCTATGCACTGTCACTTAAACATCAAGGTATCTGTTCTCATGTATCGACTTCTGTCTCTCTCATTGTGTTCGCAACATTTATACTGAGTCACCTGTGCCTTTTCATGTGAGTAAGCACGTTGTGCTCCTAGGCAAATGAGAAAATTAACTCCTCCCATGCTGCATGTGTTCTGTGGAGGATCAATCCTGCCATAATTAAGAATAAATAAATGACTCGATAAAATAATTACTGGGCCAAAAAGCAGCTAGACATATAAATTAGAGAGTCATTAAATGCAACAAAGTAATAAAAAGACAAAAATGTATTCAATAATTTATCAATTGACCAGATGTAAATATATATTTCAATGTGAATTTTTAACTATTGTAATTTATTTATTTGCTATCATGCCTATTTTTTTAAAGCACAAATTTTCAATCATACTTTTTCTCTTGAACTATTTTTCCTTTGTTCATACAAATGCATTTTTTGCAGTTTTTCCTAGCCCTTTTAATTTCTATCATATTTATTACCACCCAAATATAATTAAAACATGTTTTTTTCATCAAAAATATACTATTTCTCCAAATTATTTTAAAGTCCTCTAATTTCTTAAGCCCTGATATATTTTCTCCTCTAACATATTCCTGTTGTATTTTCTTACCCAACAGATTTTCCCTGATCCCATATAATTCCGTCTTTCTTTTTTACTGCCGTATTGTTTTTATTGTTGTATTAAGATGGAGGGGGGCGGTCTTTGGATCAGTGTCAGCTTTTCTCCTGCTGGTTAAGGTCAAGTCCCTGGGATGTGCTGAATCCCATTATGGCTGCCTGTCTGGTTCTGAAAAGGAGCTAGCAGCAGCTAACTTCTGTCCTGCTGTTGCTAAAAAAGTCGAGAGCGTTATTTTAGTCAAAATAGTTTACTGTATTCTGTTGGCTCTACCTGAGAGAGTACTTCAGTTTGTCAAAGTACTAAGAGGCATTCATGTTTAGGACCCACTTTTAAAAGTAAAGCATGCCTCAGTGACGAACTCTATTCCCAATCTAACCAGCGGAAACATATTTCAGGAACTTCAAAGTTAAATTAGCTTCTTTGAACATTTCTAATGATCCTTCTTGAAAATATTCAGCTATACATTTTTCATAAATAAAGCCTGGTAAATATGATCAATCTCATTCATCATATTAATAATCTTGTTAAAGTAAACTGTCATTCAAGGATGATTTCTATCCTGATCAACAGTTCAGGTTCTATAGTTGTCATTCAGTAAGTTACATTCACATCTGATGTGAAATTTAAAAAAAAGCCCTCTAAACATGGGAAATGTATGTATACCTCACCATATCTATAATCCTTTTAAACTAAATCTGTCTGATGTCCCAGGCTGATTCCTTACCTTATAAACGTTAAAAAGGGTTATACACATCTAATGTGGAATTTCAGAATTAAAGCAAGAATAATATGGCAATATCTCCTACTGTATTATTGTATTCATAACGCCATTAAAAGATAATTGTAAAATTTTAAAATGTAAAATCCTTTGTAAAATTAAGCTACATTATCTATAGATGTCACTTCATATCTGATGTGGAAATTTTAAATTACACTCCTGAAATATTCCAATACAACCAATACTTACATTATAATTATTAGCTTAAAAGAAAAATGTTTTCGATAGACCTTCTAAGGCTATGAGTAAACCTAATCTATGTCACTAAAAGCATAGTCATATCTACTGTCAAAATCTGAAGCCACCTGAATATTCCAATATCATATTTCCCAGAATACATGCAAAACATTATCCAGAGGTGTAAGACCTGCAGGGTGCTCAGAGTCCCAAGTTTGAATTTCAGTAATTGTAGTTTGAAATATAGCATTTAGTTTCTCAAGAAACTCTCTCTACATGTACTGTGACTAATTCAAGCACTATTTTAGACTTCAGAATCAGCTATATTGCCAAGTTTGTTCAAACAAACTAAGAATTTGACTGGTAAAATTTGCTCAGAGTGAAGATGTTTTATTTTCTTTTTCAATATAAACAAATAGAAATACAAAAAAAAATTTTTAAATTTACATATATATACACACAAGTGACTTTACAAGAGAAGCTAATGTGGGATCAGTCCAAGTATGCATGGTGTTGTTCAGGAACTTTGTCAAATATTCATCAGAGAAACAGCCTAGGGGAAGAAATTTTCTCTGTGGTGGCTGGTTTCAGCAAAGAGCGCTCTGTAGCACCAACCTGAAGGTAAACGTCTAAACAGTTTGTGTGCAGGGTGTGTGGGGTCTGCAGAGATTTTAGCAGCCATTTACCTGACCCTAGACCTGTATAAGTCCTGGATGGAGGGAAGGTCAGCCGTTATGATATTCTCTTTGCAGACCTTGATTGGTTGTTGCAGTCTGGACCTGCAGCTCCTGTGGAAGGTTGTAGTTCTTGAGTTGCCTCAGGAAGAACAGTCCCTGCTGGGCCTTCTTCTGAACTTTGTCTATGTGTGAGGACCATCTCAGGTCTTGAGAAATGGTGGTTCCATGGAACCGGAAGTGGTCCACAGCAGATACAGTGTTGTTGAGGAGAGTGTGTGGGGGTGGTGTTCTCCAAAAGTCCACCATCATCTCCACAGTCTTGAGTGGGTTAAGTTCCAGATGGTTCTGACCACACCAGTGTACCAGGCGATCCACCTCCTGTTTGTATGCAGATTCATCACTGTCCTGGATCCGACCAATGACAATGATCTGCAAACTTCAGGAGTTTCACAGACGGGTCTACTGAGGTGCAGTCATTTGTGTAGAGGGAGAAGAGAAGTGGGGAGAGAACACACCCCTGGGTGGCGCCAGTGTTTATTGATCTTTTGCGGGAGAAGATGCTCCCCAGCCTCACCTGCTGCTGTTGGTCTTTCAGGAAGCTGGTGACTTGATAACTACAATGACTTTCCCAGGGGGCAGGTCAGTGTTCTTTGAATAAAATTATAAACATATTTATTAGACAATTATTGAATATATCTCTTCTTTTTATTATTTTGGTGCATAATGGCAGTCTAGGTTATAAATGTCTGGCTACTTTTTGGCCCACTAATAATTTTATTGAGTTTTGGTCCAGTTGTGGACAGACTGACCTCATCAGTGCCTGTAAATACCTTGTCCTGTCACCATGGAAATGCTGATTTGTTGAATGTGTTACCCAGAAACAGGTCCCAGGTCACAACCGTAACGTTTCTAATAAATAAAGAAACTCATTTTTAATTATCTCCGCAGTGAGGTGAAACAGCGTTCTTCATCCAGCAGGTGTTACAACTTCTTCTAATCAGCTGCACAATGCCTATATATGTTATGCCTGATAGAAGGTATGTCTGCCTTCTACTGGTAGAAGTAATAATTACAGATATTACTACAACCCCCTTTTTTTTAAAAACAAGGTAAGCTATACATAGTTGTAATTAAGAAAAATACAGAAACTCTGAAAATAATACACATTCCATTCATAGGTTCAGTCTATCAGGAGGTCTGACTTTGCGAGCTGATCTTCTCAAAATAGGCGGAGAAGGTATCTGCTCAGCTGGCTTTTTTCAGGTCCCATCAGTGGTTCAGCTGTATTGATATTAGCAGAGTTTTCTTCCACTGTTGGTTCTTCAACTTTCTGATTTTCTTCTGCTGTTGGTTCTCCAACTGTCTCATTTGTCCTTAACAAGCTTCGACGAATTCTCCTCAGAATCTGACCATCTTCTGTCCTGACAGTGTTAGATATTGGACTTACTTCTTCTAGCATTGTGGATTTTTTTACTCCAGATGTTACAATCTTAAACTCTTAGTGTGTCATGTTGTTTCAGTGGAAACCGAGATCTTGATGACTTATCATAACATGCCTTTTGTCTCTTGCAGATTTTTTTGTATCACCTCTGTGAGTTTCCTATGTTCTACAGCAGAGGGAAGTGTGGTACAAAGGCTTCTTCCTATCTGAAGTTCTGCGGTAGACTTGCTATATTCAAGAGGTAAAGCTTGATAACTCAGTAAAGCCATATTTGGATCAGAGTTGCTGTCTTTTGCTTTCTTGATTAATTTCTTGACAATTTGAACTCCTTTTTCTGCTTTACCATTGGATTGAGCATACAGAGGGCTTGACATCAGGTGAAGAAAGTCATACTCTTTAGCCCAAAACTTTGAGCCTTTCCTTGCAATTATAACGAAGGTCCCATTGTCACTGCAAGCAATCTGAGGAATTCCATGTCTTGCAAAGATTGATTTCCTGTGCTCTACCACACAAGTTGTAGACAGGTTGGGTGAAAAATAATTTTCTTTGCAGTTGGAAAAAAAAATTTAAATCACCAGCAGGTTTTTTTTCCCCAGGGTGGGTGAAACAGGCCTGTGGCCAAAACCTTCTGCAATTGTCCTTGTATAAAGTGTGTGAGTGTCCCTTGGCTATTTTGGCTGGTTCGCTTGATTTTTTCCCGCGGGGTTTTACAACTTGTAAAAAACCGTTCTTTAATATCTGCATTGATTCCTGCCAAATAAAATAGCTTTTCTGGTTTCCCTTTTTACATTTTTTCAAAATACCGGGTGCCCTTCATGAATTTTTGGGAAGCATTCTTGGTTTGAGTAAATAGGAATAAAATTTTGTTTTTTTTTTTCTGAGGAACCCTTAACAAAGCTCAGTTCAGCTCTGACATACCAATTGAAGTCATCTCGTGGGCAACCCTTACTTAAAATTTTTGGATTTTTGACTTTCTGAAAACCACCTTTTTTTTTTTTCTCTGTTTCAAATGTGATCCAAGTACAATGGGGTTACCAGGTGTGTAGATCAGATCAAAATCATAGCGATGTAGCTTCATCATCAATCTTTGAATTTATGGTGACATTCTACTTGATGAAGGCTATCAGTGGCTTGTTTAATGATCACCGCAGTGAGCTCAAACAGCGTTCTTCATCCAGCAGGTGTTGCAACTTCTAAATTAAAAGCTTGCAAAAGCTTTATATTTAATTTTAAATCCTGATAGGGACGGTAATCTCTGGCCATCTAGTGGTAGGAGTAAAAATTACAGATATCACTACAACCCAAACATTTTGAAAAACAAATATAAAAATTTCCTAAAAATTAAAACAAAAGAAACCCAAATTTATTTAAAAAAAAAATACCAGAATGATTTCCCCTTTTCCCCGTGTTATGACATCTCCATGGCCATACACTTGAGGTTACTGCTGTAGCTCCCAAACCCAGCAGAAATTTTTTATTCCTGCACTGTCCACAAAAAAAGTTTTTTGCCTTTTAAAAATAGCTAAGTTTGCACTGTCTCATTAGACAGCTAAATTAGATCTCTGTTAATTATAAAGCATTAGGGTGTAAAAAAGTTTATTTGTTTTTTGGAATGTTTGGGACTTTTTTTTCAAAAAAAATACAGGAAAAGAGGGAAAAAAAACCATAGGGAAAACAAAAAAAATTTAAAAAGTAACAAAATGCCAAAAAAACTAAAAAAAAACCCAATTTATTTAAAAAAAACAAATAAGAAATTTTTAAAAAAAAAAACCCAAAACCCTTTGAAAATTAATTTGAAGGTGCTCAAATCTATTTTTGACATTTGTTTTAAAAAAAAAATTTGATTAGTGACTCCTTTGTGTGAAAATTTATTTTATTTAAAAAAAAGAAAGTTTTTTTTTCCCATCAAGGTAAAATTTTCCCGACAGATTACCTTGGTTTCCCTTTAGAAAGCATCAAAATTTTTTTTTAAAATGTAAAACCCCTAGCTCCAGCACTAAACGGGAATAAAAAAGGGGGCCCTCAGTAAATGAGAATAAAGATGTCCCAAGGGGCGGATTTGGGTTACAATTCTATTTGGGAAAAAATTTTTTGGGACCTTTTTAAAAAAAGAAAAAGGTTTTCTCCCCAGGAAATGTTATTTCATGTATTAAAGCCTAAGATTTAAATTTATTAATTTTTCAGTTTTTCATAGAGTTTTGTTTAAAAAACTTATCGCCCTTTTTCATTTTTTCACATTTGTTTTTTTGGATAGGCCTTTTTTTGCTTTCCCCCTTTTAAACCAACTTTTGGTTTTCCCTTTCAAAAGCTAATTTTTACTCCCCCGTTCTGAGATTTCTTTTTTAAATTTTTCATGTTTGTAGGTTAAAAAAAAACTTCAGAATCTTTTTAAAAGTTTGGTAAAAAACTTAATCTTCACAGCAGGGGCACCCACTCCCCACCTTTTTGGTATTCCCCAATCGCCCCAGGGAAAAAACGGGCAGCCAGCATTTTGAGTAGAAGAGGTTGATTTTTAGTTAAAGGGAAAACTCTTTTTTTTCCAAACAGTCTTTTTTTTAAAAGAAAAAAAATCTTTTTTTTTAATTAAAAATAACCTTTTAAAGAGAAAATTTAACGAAAGAAACCACCCGGCCCTGTTTTCCTTTTACTTGAGTGGGACATTTTTAATTTAAATGGAGAGCCGTTTCATTAAAAATTAAATAATAAAAAAAAAATTTTATGCTATGTTAAAAATTATTATTTTTTTTAAATTTTCTTTTATTTAATTTTAATTTTAAAAGGGATTTATTTAATTTATTTAAAGATTTTTTTTTTATTTTTTAAAGGCACACAGGTAATTTTCTTAAAAAATACGAAAATTTCCCCTTGGGCCCCCCCTTTGGAGGGGCTTTTTTTTCTTTCTGGCAGGGCAGTGGGCTTTGGTTCTGCCCGGCCCCCAGCCACAAATTTGAGCTTAGCCCTGTTTTGCCCCCAGCACCGCCCCCAACGGATAAAAACTCCGCCCCCCATTTTTTGAATTTTAGGAAAATAAATTAAAAAGAGCTTTAAAAAAATTAAAAAAAGGGTTTGGTTAAAAAGTAAAATTCAGGGGGAAATACTTTTTTAAAAGAGCTTTTAAAAATAAAATTTTTGCCCCAAAAAAAAAACCTGAAATTATTAAACAAATAAATTTTTTAAAAAAATTTTAAATAAATCTTGAAATAAATTTTAAATAAAATAAGATGAAAATTTTCTTTTTGACAAAATTATTTTTTTTTTATTAATGGGGATATTTTTTTATTTCTTTGGGGTTTTATTTATTATTTAATTTAAAAATAGCAGTATTTTTATTTTTTTTAATTTGAAGAATGAAACACCCTCTCTTACATTTGTGGCCCCTTGGGAAAGCAAAAAATGACTTTTTTTGGGTTTCCCTTTTTCAGGCCCATTTTAAAGAGAAAAAGGGATTCCCAAACCACAGAGGCAAAACCTTTGACCAGAATGTTGCAGAAAGTTACAATAGAACTGAAGATGATACATGGGCCCCTGAAACAAAAAGGGGTTAAAAAAAATATTTTTTCATGTTAATGAGTTTTTTCGAAATTTTATTTTTGGGAAAAAAACCCTTGGGAAAACCCTTTTTTTTAAATTAGGTAAATTTTCCCCCAAAATTTCAAGCGGGTTATTGAAAATTTTTGGGGTGTATCTAAAAATTTGGGAGGGTGATACAAAAGGGCTCCAAAATTTTTTTGCAAACTGTTTGTTGAAAACAAACATGAGATAATTCCAATATTTTTTCGCCTTTAATGTGAATTTTTTGTCTAAATTCAAATTTTTTACTTAAAAAAATAAACCTGTAGGGGCAGAAAAAATAAAAAAGGGAAGAAAATGGTGGGGCACCCATTTTAAACCCGGTAAAGGAAGTTTTTTAATTTAAATTTCTCATTTTCTATTGGGGTAAAACACGTTTTTTTTTTCATTTTTACATTTAAACCCAAAATTTTAAAACCCAAGAAAATTAATTTTCAGTTTTTTAAATTTGACTAATTTCTTTGTAAAATTTTGGCCCATTTACCCCCTTTTAAAAAAAACCCCATAGTTTGAAACCAAAAGCTGGCAAAGCTCCTAAAGAATCTAAGGGAAAAACCCAGCTTTAAGAAAGGAAAAAGGAGGTTTAAAAACCCAAAAATTGGGGGAGGAACTTTTAGAGTTTAAAAGCCCGAGGGGACAAAAGGTAGGTTAACGAACAAAAAATTAGGGGGAATTTTATAGGAAAAAATTTTTATTGAAGGGGGTTGGGGTTAGGTTTTTAAACTTTTTAATGGAGGTATCGGGCTTTTCTAAGAAGGTAAACTGTTTTTCCAAATTGCGGGGTTCTGGTATCTCTTTTCTTATTTTTACAGTAAATTAAGGTGGGATTTGGGACAAAAAGGGAAGGTTGGAGTACAGATAAAGACCTGACAGAAAGCACTGCTTTAAAAACACCCTTTGGTGGGAGGAATGAGAGTTTTGGAATTTTGGGGTTTTTTATGGAGGGAAATTTTTGCTTTTTTTTTAGAAATTTCAAAAAAAAAAGGGTATTTTTCAACCAAAAAATGTTACCCCAATTTAAAACAAAAAAGGAAATTTTTCCCCCAAAAAAAAATGTAATCAAACAAAAAGTAATTTCAACCAAAAAAAAATATTTTTTCAATCTAACAAAAATAATTTCAACTAAAAAAAAAGTTTAAATTCAACTACAAAAAAAAATTTCAACTAAAAAATTTTTTTTTAAATTCAAAAAAAAAAATTTCAACCCAAAAATAAATTATTTTTTTTGATAAAAAAATTTTTTAAAAATTTTAAAGGTTTGTCTCCCAAAAAAAAATGTAAAAAATCGGGGGTTTTATGAATCAAAAAAACCTTTTTGGTTTTTGGAAGCCCCCCTTTTTAGGTTAAAGCCCCCCTTTCTTAGGGTTTTAAAGCTCCCTTTTTTTGGTTGGAGCTTTTTATATTGGGAAACTTTAAAAAAATTGGGCCCAGGGGTTTCCTAAGGAGAAAACAAGCTAAGGTTACCCCTTTATTGGTTGTTTGATAAACGACGCTTAAAAAAAAACCCCTCGGGATGGGGGCCCTGCAGGGTTTAAAAGGCTTCAGAGGGGGGGGGAATAAACCAGGAAAGAGAAAGGGTAAAAAAACCCCGAAAAATGGTAAGTAACTTCCCCAAAACCCCAAAACCCGTTCAAAAAGCTAAAGTGTCTGTTTTTTTTTTTAGAGAAAAAAATTTAATCCCAAAAACCAAAACCCTTCATTGGGAAACAGTTTCTTTATTGGGGCGGGTTCCTGAAGCTGTTTTTTTAGGGTTTTTTAAAGGGCCCAGGGTTTCCTGTTGGGGTTTCCCCAAGCATGCTGGCTAAATTTTTAGAATCAGGAAAAGGGTTTACATAAAGTAATTGGTTTTTGGAGTAATGTTCTTTTCTGATTTTTGTTTAATTTTAATTAAATTTGGCAAATTTTTAATTGAGTTTTGTTTTTTAAAGGCGTAAAACCAGGAATGCCGAATTTAGGTGTAGGCAACGCTACATTTTTAAAAGCGGGGGGAAAAAAACTGTAATGAATGCCCCGCAAAATTTTGTGTAATGGGACCACGTTAATTTAACAACCTCAGTTTGGCTGAAGGGGGACGGGTAAAAAAATTATTTTTCCCTTTTTTTTTTCAACCCAAACTAAAAAATTTCGGGGTGAAATATGAGTTTTAAATAAATTTTTATATGGTTAATAAAATTTAAAAAATTTTAATTTATTTTATATATAAATATTTTATTTTAAATTTTAAATTAGTATATATAAATATATATATTTTTATAAAATATTTTAAAATTAATAAAATTTATTTTTTATCCCCGATGAAAGGAAAGGGAAAAAATTTAAATAGGGGGGCAGGAATCTTTGGGCTGGGGTTTTAGGATTGGGGGGGAAAGGGAAACCTTGTGGGAATGCTTTTACACCCCTCTTGATAAAGTTTTTGTCCTCCCCCAAAAAAAAGTAAGACCTCAACTTTTACCCATTCTGTAACAGCAGGGGGGGAATTTGTTTTTATTTCAATTATTTTACCCTAGATGTAGCGGGGGATGTTAAATGGGGGGAAAAAGGTTCAGGTAGCACGTTTATTTTAAGTGCTTTGTTTTTTATTTTCAACTTTTTTGTAGCATTTACGACAGTAAAGACTTAATAATAGTTGATATTTGAGTAAAATCTAAATGGTAAATTCGATAAGTCTAGTTTAAGAGCATGGTGACATCATTTCCGGTTCCACCATACAACCAGTTCACAATGTAAATCAGAAAGGTTGGTAAAACATTAATTTAATAAAATAATATTTTAATATTTGCCCAATTAGAAATCAATAACCTGTTGGATGAATGACTCCTAATGCTGGTAAACAGGGAAACACAGGGAGGGGATGACTATTTTAAAAAAGCCCGATTTTGTCACAATTTTTGGAAAAAGAAAGGAAAAGATGAGGGTCACGATTTTTAGAAAGCCCTTTGGGGGGTTTTTTCCCCTTGGGGTTTTGGTTTTTTAATTCCTTTTTTTTATGATGCAGTTTTATGTTTTTGTTGAAAATTTTTAAAAATTTCCCTTTTTGGTTTTCTTTTACTTCCATGCTGGGGTTTTTTTTTTTTATTCATGTTATTGCCTTTTCAGCCCCCCCTGCCCAAAAAAAAATTTATTCAGTCCAGCAAATACTAAAATCAAAAATCATTAGGACCCGTTTTTTTACCTGTTAAACCCCTGCTAATTTTTGTTTTCCCCCTTTTTTCATTTTTTTCCTTTAATTTTGGGGTTTTTACTGGTTTTTCCCCACCGGGTCCAACGTGTTTTTACAATGTAAATGTCAAGGCCCATGTCCCCTAAATTTTTTCTTCGGGGGCCTCATGTCAGCCTATAGGTTTTTGCTTTTAATATTTTGATTAAGCACTTTTTACTCACAGTGCAGGTTCTGTCTGCCTTTCTGCATTTGGGTCAAGCTCCTAGAGCCGCTCATCCTGACAGAATAAGCCAGCCTCAAAGAGACCTTGTGGATGAACAGCAGGTGTGTGCAATATATCTTTGGGTCCAGCATCAGATTGAGGAGGTACTGAGGAATTTGCCCGGATGACCTGGAAGATCATGGAATTGTTGGAGGGGATGAAGAAGAGCTATGAGGCAGCAGTGGGTGAGTTTACCCATGGCCCACCTTCGTCTCAGCCACAGCCTCCATCTGCCTCTAAAGGTTCGATTGACATCTCGGCCTCTACCTCTTCTGCACGCCACAGACGGCGCGGTAAGCTGGTGGCTTCTGTTTTTGCCTTTGAGGGTCTGGCTGACTCTTCCTCTCCTGTCGCTTAGGATCTGGCCGACACCTCTGCTTCTGCCACCATGGGTCCGGCAGATGCATCCGTTTCTGCTGCAGAGGGTCAGTTTGACACCTCTGTTCCTGCCTCCGAGGGTCAGTCCAACGCCTCCGCCCCTGCCAAAAGGGTTTGCCTGACACCTCTGATCCTGGCACAGAGGGTCTCCCGCTGTCGAGGGTCTGGCTGACGTTGCTGATTCTGCCTCTGAGGGTCCGGCTGACGTCTCTTGTTTGCCCGTCGCCAGGCTGTCCCCTCATCGCAGATGACTTCGCCATCATCAAGCTTCAGCTACAGTGTCGCGAGGGTTGGTCGGGTTCTTTGAGAGGGTCGAGGATGACTCTCTACCTGCTCCTGTCCTTGAATCTGCTAACCACAAAGGAGAGCTTGCCACAAAGGAAATAGTGGCTGCTGCACTATTTAGCAAGCCTTCTAATTTCCACATGTACCTTGAAGTGCCACTAATACAAATACTAATGCATGTATGAGTGCTGGCATTGTGCTACAGCTGAGCGCAGGCTAAACAGAGCGAGCTTTGTAGGAAACACAGCAGAACTAACTGGTTAGCACTGCTAATGCTAAGACGGTAGCCAGTGCATTTTTTATGCATGTTACTGAGATGAGAAGTAGGAAAAACACCAATATAACAGAACAAGCTCACGTTACCGGACTATAAGTGATCAAACCACTAACTGAGATAAAGTTTGAATCACCATAGCTTTGGCTTACTCTCGGCCTGCTCTTGCCCAACAACGCTTAAGAATAAAACAAAAGAAAAACACAATGCAATGAACAATATTTAAACCAAGATCAAGATGTTCCTGCATGTGTCACTTCCAGTGCAGTCTGTGGAGAACTGCAGGCAAACACAAAGAATTCTGCTGCGCGCAGAGTTTTGTAGTTCTGTTACGTCATGTGGATCCCAGCTGTGAAACTCCTCCTTCCTGGGAGCTGTAATGAAAATGGGTTTACTCTGTGCATTCTGGGATTCAAAGTTTTACCAGTTTCTTTTGTTCTCTGTGAACAGTTCAGTCCTTGTACTCATGGCTGGGCCCAACACCCATTTACTGGATAGAAAGTGAAATAGTTACATCTACTTCTGAGAGTTTTAGATACATTTTTAGGAGTTAGTTTGGGAGTTGATGTTTAAGGAAACTGGTTGTTACAGAAGGAATTTCTGTTTAAAGTTAAATTTGAACTGAATGACTGAGTATATTTAAGAAAGTTATCCAATGCCATATAAGCCTACTGAAACAATGAATGATACGGAATTCTATCCATTAAATATGTACTCTAAGTCATTTACCCCTTTACTATTTCATATTGATAATTAAGAAGCCTTTTGTGGGGTTACAATGGCTCAACTGGTAGGGATTTGTCCTGTAACCAGTGGGTTGTCATCCGTCACAGTCATGTCCTTGGGCAAGACACTTCACTTGCCTTGCCTGGTGGTCAAAGGGCCCGGTGAGGGCCCAGTGGCGCTGATTGTATGGCAGCCCCACTTCTGTCAGTCTGCCATAGGGCAGCTGGGGCTGCAATGTAGCCTACCACTGTCAGTGTGTGATCATGTGTATAAATGGGTGGATTACTGTTTTTAGTGTGAAGTGCCTTGGTGTCCTCGGACTTGATAAAGAATTATACAAGTGCAGGCCATTTACTATTTTATTTTGTAGGATGTTTGGGTTGTTTCAAATAGGTGTTTGTCCGCATGGGAGAATTGAAGATTTATTCTTTTGAGAAATACCCACCAGGCTGTCAGAGATCCATTCAAATTAAATAGCTGATGAATTTTTCCAAATCCATTTCAATATATTTTAAAATCTGTGTAAATTTTTTAACTTTAATGTCTTTAGAGAAGACATAGTTTCTAAACCTAAGTGATGTTGCCCCCTCGCCTCCCCACCATCGTCTTCACATCTAACAAAACTGGTGGACAACGTTTGTTCTGGTTTGAGAAGTTAAAATTTCAATTTCAATTAAATTCAATTCAGTTTATGTATATAGCGCCAATTCTCAACACATGTTGTCTCAAGGCACTTCACAAAAGTCAGGTACATACATTCCAATTAATCCTAATCATTGAACAGTGCGGTCAGATACAGTTATTTATTCAAATTGGACAAAAAACCCGGCAGATTGCATCCAGTCAGTGACTTGCTGCATTCCCTCCTCCTGGATGAGTATGTTAGATAGTTAGATAGACTACAAGCATGTCTTGAAAACATAAAAACTTGGATGACTTTAAATTTTCTGCTTCTAAATTCAGACAAGACAGAAGTTGTCGTCTTTGGACCGGAGTCTTTAAAAAAGAAACTGCTTAGTCAATCACGTAACCTAGATGGCATTAAATTGACCTCCGATAATAAAGTAAAAAACCTTGGTGTTATTTTTGACCAGGACATGTCATTTAAATCCCATATTAAACAGGTTTCTAGGATTTCCTTCTTTCATCTCCGGGAAACATTGCCAAAATTAGAAATATCCTGTCTAGGATTGATGCAAAAAACTAGTCCATGCTTTTTTTACTTCAAGGCTGGACTATTGTAAATTTGTTCTATCAGGATGTCCAAAAATGCAGTTAAAAGCCCTTTCAGCTGATTCAAATGCTGCAGCAAGAGTTTGATAAAATTTTAAAAAAAGAGAGATCATTTTTCTCCTACTTTAGCTTCTCTTCATTGGCTCCCTGTTAAAAATCCAGAATAGAAATTTAAAAATTCTCCTCCTCACATATAAACCCCTTAATGATTTACCTCCTCATACATCAGAGATCTGATTTTTTCCATACGTTCCTAACAGAGCACTTCTTTCTCAACTGCTGGTTTACTGGTGGTTCCTAGAGTCTCTAGAAGTAGAATGGGAGGCAGTTTCCTTTTTAGTTATCAAGCTCCTCTCCTGTGGAACCAGCTCCCATTTTTAGTCCGTGAGGCGGACACCCTGTCTAGTTTTAAGGCTATGGCTTAAAACTTTCCCTTTTTGATAAAGCTTATAGTTAGAGTGGCTTAGGTTATCCTGAGCTATCTTCCTTATTTTAGCTCCCGTTCTTTCCCCCTTTTGTTGGATGGAGTAAGGGGGGAGTCAGGTTTTACCTAAACCCGGCTCAGTTACGGTTGAGGTGCAAACAAAAAACCCTCCAAAAATTTTTTTTCTGCTACCTGTATGACCCCCTTCTTTTAAAAAGGGTTTTATGGTCTCTGACAGAGAGAGGTATCCCAAAATCATTGTTTTTTTAGAAAACCCAATTGACCATCAGTGGGTTTCTAGATGGACAAACTGTCTACTTTTAAGACTAAGGCTTAAAACTATCCTTTTTGGTTTAAAGCTTATAGTTTAAGGGGCTTAGGTTTTATCCTGAGCTATCTCTGTAGTTATGCTGCTATAGGCTTAGGCTGCTGGGGGAAACATAATGACCATTTTCACCCTTTTCGCTACATTCTCACACTACTCTTTAAATTTTTGTATTATTTGCTGTTATTTCAGCTTTAACTTTGTTCTTTCTCTTTCTCTTCCTAGAAGCTACACCTGGCCTGACTTCTGTGTCTACCTTGTAACACCTTTTCTGGAGAGGGGAAATCCTCCAAGCTTCTGCTGGCAACAATTTAAATGCCCACCCTCTACCAATGATCCCCATGGCCCTGTCTTTCAGTGTTTAAAAAACGATTTCTCTCTCCTAGACATAGCTACTGACTGAGCTTTTACTGTGACTAACTCTAGGTGCTCTCTTCAGACTCTAAACTTTTAAAAAACTGGCTCAGAGTTTTTTTCTGTTCCTTCTTTCTAGGGGAAAGACTAAAGGAGCTACACCATTAACTTTAAAACCCTTTCTCCTTTCCATAGAAAGTACTCTGGATCAGTGCGTCTTTGTTTTCTTTGTGTCTCTGCTCTGTTCTCTCTAACCCCCCTTTTGGGGCGTGGGAGGGTGGCCGCTCACACTGAGCCTGGTTCTGCTGGAAAGGGTTGCTTCCTTTAAAAAGGGTTTTTTCCTCTCCACTGTCGCTACATGCATGCTCAGTATGAGGGAAAATTGCTGCAAAGTCAAAAGCCAGTGTATGTCCACTGTCCCCTACATGTTCATCCGGGGGGGTAATGTTTTTAAAGTCACTGACTGGATGCAATCTGTCTGGTTTCCCTTAGACAGAAAAAAATTTTTTTCCAATTTGAATAAATAACGAATCTCGGCTGCCTGTTTTAATGATTAAGATTTAAAATGGAATGTATGTACCCCGCTTTTTGAAGTGGGCCTTTTTAAGACATGTGTTGTGAATTTTGGCGCTATATAATAAAACTGAAATTGGAAATTGAATTAATGTAGAGACATTTTACAGACACTGGCGTTGACTTTGAAGCAATCCCCCATACTGAGCATGCATGTAGCGGCAGTGGGAGGAAAAACTCCTTTTAACAGGGAAAAAACCTCCAGCAGAACCAGGCTCATTGTGAGCGGGCCATCTGCCACAAACCCGACTGGGGGTTTTAGAGAACAGAGTAGAGACACAAAGAGAAACAAAGAAGCACTGATCCAGGGGTCCTTTTTTATGAGAAGGAAAAGTAAAATGTTAATGGATGTAGCTCCTTTAACCGTTTTACTAGAAAGAAAGAAAAATTCTTTTGAGCCCCGGTTTTTAAAATTTTAAATCCTGAAGAGAGCACATAGAGTTAGTTACAGTAAAAGCTCATAAAACGCCATGTCTAAGGGGAGAGAAAAAGGTTAAACACTGAAAAACAGGGCCAAGTGGATCAATCGGGAGAGGGTGAGCATTAAGTTGTTGCCAGCAGAAGCTTGGGCGATGCCCCCTCTCCCAGAAAGGTGTCACAGGTAGACACAGAGTCAGGGGCCAGGTGTAAAGCTTTGGAAAGAAAAGAAAATGAAAAAAAAAAGGTAAAAGCTAAAATTTTAAAAGCAAATAATGCAAAATTTTGGAGAGTAGTGTGAGAATGTAGCGAAGAGAGTGAAAGTGGTCATTATGTCCTCAAGCCTATAGCAGCATAACTACAGAGATAGCTCAGGATAACCTAAGCCACTCTAACTATAAATTTTTCAAAAAAGGATAGTTTTAAGCCCCCAGTCTTAAAATAGACAGTTTGTCCATCAGCCCACTGATGGCCACGGTTTTTACTAAAAAAACCCCCAACGTTGGGATACCTCTCTCTGTCAGATTGATTATAACCATTGGAAAAAAAGGTCATACAGGTTGCAGAAAAGGGGGGTTTTGTTTTGCACCTCAGCCACAACTGAGCCGGGTTTAGGCTAAACCTGACTCCCCCTTACTCCCCTCCAAAAGGGGGGGGAAGAAGACGGAGGTAAAAAAAAGGAAGATAGCTCAGGATAACCTAAGCCACTCTAACTTAAGCTTTATTAAAAAAGGGAAAATTTTTAAGCATAGCCTTAAAAGTAGACAGGGTGTCTGCCTCACCGACTAAAACCAGGAGCTGGTTTTTCCCCGGGGGGGACCTGATAACTAAAGTATCTGCCCCCCATTCTACTTCTAGAGACTCAAAGGGAAACCCCATAAACCTGCAGTCTGAGAACAAAGTGCTCTGTTTGGAATATATGGAACTATCAGATCTCTAATGTATGATGGAGCTAGATCATTAAGGGCTTTATATGTGAGGAGGAAATTTTAAATTCTATTTTGATTTAAAAAGAGCCAAAAAGGAAGCAAAAAGGAGAAATATGATCTCTCTTTTTAATTTTCATCAGAACTCTTGCTGCAGCATTTTGAATCAGCTGAAGGCTTTTAACTTCATTTTGTGGACATCCTGATAGTAACGAATTACAATAGTCCAGCCTTGAAGTAACACATGCATGGACTATTTGTTCTCCTTTTGTTTCAAAGATTATAATGAATTTTAAAGGTCAAAAGGTCAATCAATTGTGCTACACTTTTGAGCTGGTTTGTTCAGCAAATTTGTGTTTTTAATTTCCCTCTGTTATTTTGAAGATTTTAAACTTCAGCCAACCCAGCCAAATTACCTGAAACCAGTGTTAGAGCTCAATAGTTCAAACTGAACAAATCTGGTTTTTACATGATAAACACAGCTCACCCCCGACATCATTTAACAGTGCTCTAATCGTGGGTTTTACACAAGTTTAAACAGTGTTTTTAGAGGCAAACTTTGGAGATTTCAGGCAGAAAGAGTCACATAATTTTCCCTCAAGGTACGTGCAGAGTGAAGGCGGTGTGTGTGTGTGTGTGTGTGTGTGTGTGTGTGTGTGTGTGTGTGTGTGTGTTCCTGTCTTGACATCACAGTGAGAACCATTTTCCCGATTTCACCATCAAATTGTGGACCGTTGGTAACAAAGTGAGGACATTTTGCTGGTCCTCACAACCTATTTTGCTAACGGTTAGGTTTAGGACTAAGGTGTGAATTGAGTTTAGGTTAAGGTTAGGGTTAGGCATGCACTGGTAATGGTTAGGTTTAGGGTTATTGTCAGGGTTAGGGCATAGAAAGGGTTGAAAATGACTGAAAATCAATGGAAGTCAATGGGAGTCAATACATGGTCCTCACTACATATAGCAAAACAAGAGTGTGTGTGTTTGTGAGTGTGTGTTCAGCTGTTTGTACAGATAAGTGTTGATTTTTACTGCCCTTGTGAGGACTCATATTGATAATGTTGGCCTTTACACACACTTTAAACTTACTATGCTCCAATCAGTTTAACTTTATATGCAAGGATATTAACTGTAGGCTTATGCCCTAACCCTAAGAACTGACAGGTTAAATTGAGTTTTTTTTTAACCCCAATTCTATAGTGTATAGGTGGGAGATATAGCAAAGATGACCAAATAATCTGCAGCTCCTAACTCTTCTCTTGTATCATCTGCACAAGAACTCCATAGTAAGTCTCCACAAGAACTCCACAAGAACAGCATAGATGTATTTAATTTAAAGGTTTGGTCACTTAATGTGCTCAATCAGAATCAAGATATTCCTCCTAAAAAGAGTTTATTTAAGAGGTACATAATAATGTTTCAACTCCCTTATAGCCAAAGTTATATACATGCGACCTGAAAGTTTTATTTATTTATTTTTTTTGGCAGTGGAATTATCAAAAAACGTGCATCCTTCTGCTGTTTTGTCTTAGACAACTTCAACTTCCAGTATCTGCCAGTTATTCAGTATTAATATCTGTTTCTGACTGTGCAATGACAGTTTAAAGGCCAAAACAATAAACCTATGGCAAATCCTGTCTGTACTGAATAGATGGTAATAAGAGCGTTAAACGTGACTGCAGTTACAAATCTACGTGTATGGAACGCCAAAGTGCTCAAAATTAAATAAATAAACATTATGAAATAAGCATCTACATCAATAAATAAAAAATAAACATATAATGTGACAATGAAATTGTGAAATAATTGAATGCATATTAAATTCTGAGCTCATTATTATGAAACATATTTCATTTTCCATTAAAAATCCGCTTTATAACTGTCAGGGTTTTGGTTTGTATGTGTGTGTGTGTGTGTGTGTGTTTGTATGTGGTTTCCAACATTGTGTTCAGTTTCCCAGATGGTGCTGGAGCTCTCAGGTGCACTGGTGGACAGGTGTGCCTTGTTCTGCTGATTGCTTGGAGGAAGATGTAAGCAGGAGGCTGCCAGCACTTCGATGCGAGAGTGTTTACCTACAGTGGTAATAAACTCAGCCACCTCTTGGCTAAGCTTTGGTTTTTGTGCTCCTTGTAAACTTTGTTTATGCTCCCTCGCAGGTTATTGAACCTGACCTTTTGGATTACAGCTTCAGAAGACTCTGTGGCTAAAGGCTACCTACTAGTCTTCGCTTCCTGGATTATTGCCTTCGACTGGATTTCGTTCTGGCTGGCAGCCATGCTGATTCCTTTGTTTCTCTGCATCTGGACATTAAGCGTATCCTGTCCACCCTCCCACATAAGCCATCTCAATTTGGATTACCTCACGGTTTTTGCTCCACCTCAGAACAGCACCAGGAGGAAACATCAAGACGAACACTGCTTCTATGGACTTAAACCCCGAATCCCTCAACCCCTGGCGACCTGACTACTTCAAACCAGTAAGCCGTTTACCACCCCTGTTTAGAATAATAATCATTAGGTTTCGTTTAATTGCAGTCCCTTGTGTCACCAGTTCTCTTCCCTTTCCTTCCATACAGTTGGAGATTTACCTGTTCTTGTTCCTGATTATTAGCTTCACAATAAACATCATTTTACCGATTTTCGTTCTCTGGAGTCTCCTTCTGTATGTGGGTCAGAGCTGTTTCGAACAAAATGACAATAACATAAAATGTTCATATAGAATTATTAACTGAAATTATTATTGAGGCCATCTTTATATAATTCCAGCAGTTTTTTGTTTTTTTTTAGTTTTGTTTTGTTTTTTTAAAGTCAGCTTTTATTTCAAAAGCCAGCTTTTATTTTAAAAAGGTGATTTCTCCCCATGGCCTATTTATTTCATGATGCCACTTTTCAACTGAATGACTGCCGGCCAATCAGCATCAACGGGCTGGACCTGCATCCTCATTGGCTGATCCTTACATAGTGATTTGTTCTATTTCGTATAGGCTTCGCCCTTTTAAGCTATTGCTAGTAGGTTTATCCCTTCGCGCGCAGCCATTTTCTCCCCGCTAGAAGGGGAATTCCCCATAGCGGACCAATGCTCACTGGAAGAAGCATTGAATATCTTGAATGCTGGGAGGGAATCGGACGATTCTGCCTTCGAAACAGTGAGTGAGAGCACCTCTGCTCCCCTCCTCTGAACAGACGACACGGAGACGGGTGCATCACCAGCCCTATTTGAATTGCAGCCCTAATTCGGTACTCAGTGTGGGATTGCTTACGTCTTGGTAAAGGAGCAGCCAATCGAAAAACTGATTCCACCCTGTTTTCCCTGATTGACAGGCGGTCATTCAGTTGAAATTTGCATTATGAAATAGGCCATGGGGAGAAATTACCCTTTTAAAATTAAAGCTGGCTTTTTAAAATAAAAGCTGACTTAAAAAGACATTTCCAAATAAAAAACAGCTGGAATTACATAAAAAAAGCCTCAACAATTTCAATTATTGGGTAACAATTGTATATAAAATATATATTACAAAGCTGAATTTAAAAGGAAAATGAAATGCATTCCATAATTAGCTGAGAATTAAATATGCATTCAATTTCACAATTTCATTGTCACATATGTTTATTTATTGATGTAGATACTTATTTCACAATGTTTTTATTTAATTTTGAGCACCTTGGTGTTCGCTATACATGCACTGCTGTGTAAAATTTCAGTAATGTTTTCATATGATAAAAGTAATATGTGTATTAGTGCAGCTATTTTGGTAATTCAACCACCATAAAAGACTTTATGTACACAAATACAACAGGAGAGAGTAAAACAGATGCCAGGCAATAGGATAAAACATGTTTACTTGTGAATGATAGGACCAATAATTATACTTTCAAAGATTTTTTTCAGTAAAAATGTTGAATGAACGAGAACTAGCTGGAGCAGTACACTTAGTTTAGAATGTGTGTGGTGAACTATGAAAAGTAATTCATTCATATTAATCTGGCTGACTTGAATTGATGTTTAAACAAACATAATGACGTGTTTTGTTCGTGATGCTTAAGGGGTGCTATCAAACTCTTTTCAAAAAAGCAATCATCAAGATTTCAAATTACAACTTGACAAATTTTCGAAGTATGTGAATTCATGTCCATTTAATGATCCTAAATTATAGTTTTAGCAGTAAAATATGATAAACTGATGAAAAGAAATGCTAACCAGATTTGTTTTTATGGTTAAAATGTGAAATTAAAATGTTTGAATTCTTGGGAAACTAAACTGCAAACATTTATCTTTAAATGGGCAACAACATTTATCTTCTAAGCCATGAATGACACAAAGAATGTTTCTTTTTTAGCCTTCTATGACATTCATTTTTATTTCAGGTGTAAAAAAATGTCTGCCCACTCTGCCCTAGACAGTCAGTTGCTAAACTTTTATAATTTTTTCACAGGCTGAAAATGTAATTCACAATACCCAAGAGACAAGAAGACAAAACAGTCCTAAACCAATCCTAGATGTTCCCTTCAGTAGAAGAGGGTGTATCATGCTTGGTCATGTCACGATACAAATCATGCAGATATTGTTGGATGGAAGTCGTCATCGCTGAGGAATTACGAATATATGTACAACATTCAGAACAAATGACCTTACAAGGTCCTCCCTGTACGGCCAGCAGCATATCCAAAGCCATGCGATTCTGTAAAGAAGTTAACCTCAAAGCTTTTATTTCAGGAGTGAAATCTTCAAAAACCTGTTCCCCCAGGGAAGTCAAATTTTTGTCGCAAGTCTGCTGCTAATGTCAATCTCATAAGCATTACTAACAGCACCATACCAAGGTAAAAACCCAGAAAGAAACTGATGTCTCTTTTCCCACGGGTCTGGAGGCTTCCTGACATTAGAAGTTCTTTGCCTTTGTGGTGGCCCGTTGTCCTGGATCCGGAAACTTTAACATGTGTGGCATTCTGATCCATAAACAAGGAGCAAAGCACTATTCTAGCAGGTTGAGTTGGGTCGAAGTCCCTCTGAAAAGTAGTCATCCGGTGAATTAGGAACCCATCTGCAGTGGCTTGCTGCTGGGGTCACGACTTCAGAACCTCCTTGGATTTGGACCTCTGATGCTTTCCCTTCCCAGCTGGTGTAACCTCCTGGCTGCAGATTGTATTGGATACTACTATGCACCTGAAAATAATACTCTAGAAAAATCTTGAAGGGAAAACACCCCTACAGTACTGTAGCAGGCCCGATGGAGGAATGCCTGAATGAAAATGGTATTATTTCTATAATTTCAGAATGCTTCAAGAATACCAATATCCGCAGAACATTTCTGTTGGTCTAATTTACAATTATAGTTTTCAATTAATTGTCTGTACTAAAAAGAAAATCCAATTGCAACTACCTGTTAGACAAAACAAACATTTATTTGTCATGCAAAAATGTGTCAATCTGAATCAAAGGAAATTAGTCATGCAATGTAAATCCACGAGTTCAACAAATTTAACTTAACTACTTTTTTTTGTGTAGAATCATGACTCTTGATAATTCTTGTTAGAAATAGATGACTTATCTTTGGCATACATGAGCCTGTAGCAGTGAAAAAACCCAAAGAAATTCTCAATTATAAAGAAAAAACCTGTTAGGTAGGTGGTGCCAGTGGAACTAACCTCTGATAGGTGGTCTACTGGTGGGTGGTGGGCCGTCCCACAGTTCCTTCATTCCAACCCATCTTAGTGTACCTTAAACTGCAAAACTGTTAACAGGAGTCCAGGAACCACAGGTTGAGGACCACTGCTTTGAACAATGATACCAGCTTTCTGCAGAAATTGAAAGAATGGCGTAAGTATCTTTAGACTCAAGAGTATTATATCTGGCATGGATAAATCAGATTTAGGGGTGGCAATTACTTGTTCACAGCTTTTAATGAGCTCCACATCATATTTGCTCTTCCCCCCGTTCATAAGAAGCTTCACACAACATTATAATAGAAAACACAGGTTTGTTTTAGATTAAAGGAAAAGCATGCTTAAAAAAATTGGTACTGTTTAGAAATAGTTCCACAGTTCTGGAAGAACCTTCAGAAACAAAAAGAAAAAAACAAACAAACATATCTTTCCATTCCTTTTTAAAGGTTTTTGCAATGAAAAATGTGTTTAACAGAACAGAAAAGTTTTAACTGGTGGGGATTTAGAGAAAACAAGTGTTATAATGTCCCTTTTCATTCTTACCTTCTTTTCCAACTGATTGCAGTATATAAGAAAAACGAAACCTCCTGCAGGAAGGTTTTAACTCTTTAACTCCTTAATTGATGCACTGTGTTTTTTTGGGTCCATATTTTCTTTACCATGTATTCAAACATTTCTCCCTGAGGAGGAGGTGTCTTCTTAGAACTTCATCAGACCCATTGCACACCAGTTAATGGGGGAATATTCCTTAAAACCTGCGGACATCTCCACAGGTGTTCAAAGCTTTCTGGCACCTTGATAGCCTTCCTCCCAGCCAAGTAGTCAAGAGAGCCTTATTCAATCACCTAAGGGCTTGTGATCAATTGGCCAGGAGAGCCTCTCTCAACCACACAAAGGGAGGGGACTCTGCCAGCGAGCCACTGATCAGTGTGAAGTCATTCCAGCCACTAAGAGAGAGGACATGGACCGAACCGTTGCTCAACTGCATCCACAACTGCATCAAGTCCTTTACGCTGTATGTTTTAGGGTGGAACAATCCTATAACACTCACACCCTCATCCTCAGTAGAAAACGTTTATAAATTTAAGCTCTCTATTTAGTTAGTAGGACCTTTTTACTTTTTAAAAAATTTTAAGTGTCGAATCTGGGTATTTTGTTCTAATTTGTTGTTAGGTTTAAACCCAAGCTTGGTAAAACAAATAATGATAGTAATGATTGAATTATGCTGATTCAGTATCTCCCCGTCTCTGAAAAAAGTCAGTTTTTTTCCGGATTCCAGTGCGGAGTCCCCAAGAACCTCGACGCAGAAGTCCTCCTTCCCTGTAACAGTAAATCGGGGTATGAGACAAGGAAACCTCTTCTAAGGCTGGCCTAGCCCTTCTCCGTCGATGTCCTCAGAGGAATTCAGTCAAGGAATCCTGCCAGCAACGCCAAATTGTTGAACAAAATTTTATTTTCTAAAGAAAGAGAATGATGATAACCATTCAATCAGCTTTATTAATTTAGCCTTATAAGGGAGACAGGTCTTTCAGCATCAGACGTATTACTGAGCAGAGCCGAGACCAATCTGATGAGACAAAGGCTGACACTTCCTTATATCAGCTTAGCAAAAACCCCATGTGGCCTGGCACCTCCTCTAGGAAGAGCAGAGGTGAGAATCAAGCTAACTTTCACCCGGACATCTCAACTCTGCAACAAATGTTCTTGTGTTGAACCAGCAGGGGCACCAGGGGCAGGAAGGGAAACGAAACACCTTTTGTTCAGGCACACTTCCCCTTTAGCTTGTAAATGCAGTGGGGATGACCAGCAGGATGGGGCAAAAAGGAAGGAGAAAGCCATTGTCAGGTCATACAGATCATCACCTCTGGACAAAAGCAATTTAAATTTCCTCTCATAGTGTCTTCCCACATTCCTCCTTCTAGAACATCAAACATGCACTGTGCTACTTTCTAAACAACTTTCTTTTACTCCAATGTCCTGTCACTAGTACCACCTTTTCCGACTTATTGTAATATGTAGGACAAAAGAAACCTTTTTTTTATTTTTTAACCATACTGTTTCTTTGAGTAGGTAATTCTTTATTACTGAGTGATGGGAGAACATTCCTACAAACCTGCTGTCATCACCACAGGAGTTTAGAGTTTTCTGGCACTCTAAATACCTTCACCCAACTAATTAGTGAGGAGAGCCTCACTCAACCACCAAAAGGGAGGGGTCTTGGGTGTGCTTCACATCAGACATGCCATCATCACCTCAGTCCTGAGCTGTCTGTTGACCTCTCCTCTGACCTGCGCCCTCGCCTCAGTCATCAGCCTTGTACTGTAAGCTACAGGTCTCACTTCCCCAATTCCTGAACATCTCCTCTATTCCTGTCTCACTCAACATTACACTTCCTCTTAAACAGAGGCTTTAATTCTTACATAGGTGCTGCTCAAACTTTTAGTTACAGCCTTTACTTCATTTACAGTTTAAAACCATTACTTCAGCTTCATCCTTTCTTAGTCATACAACACAACTGATTAACATTATATCTCTTTCATATATAGCTTATCAAGAATCTCTAAACCTTAATGTTTTATTTTAGTCATCAGTTCACAATCATATTTTAATCATATTACTATTTATATGTGTTTTAACTTGATAATCAAAGATCACTCATTTCATTGAATACTTGTGGAAAATAGAACATCATCATAGATCATTTCTTTGGTTATACTTGCAGTTTATACTAATGCAAAATATAAGACTGTTAATATATGACTCCATACAGGCCTCTCCTGCCTTTTAGTCTCAGAATGTGAATATATACTTATTTTACTTTGTATTGATTCAACTGTGAGTATTTAATAAAAGTTGCATGGATTATATGGAAAGATCTCACCTTATTTTGACACGTTGCTCACAGCAATATAGTGATGTCATTTATGCTGTTAGTTCTAAAGCAGAAAAAATCCCAACCATCCTCAGTAGAAAACATTATTATAATTTTACACTTTAAATATAATTAGCAGGACCTTTTTATAATTAAAAATCTTTTAAAATTTGGATTTCAGGCCTTTGGACACATTCTGTGTTAATTTTAACAAGCTATTAAGCAAATGAGTAATGATAAAAATAATCAACTTATGCAGATTGAGGATCTCACCAACTCCAGAAAAAAGTTAGGTTCTTTTAAGATTCCAGTGCTGAGTTTCCAAACAATCGAGTCAGATGTCTTCCTTCCTTTCAACTAATCAGGGTTGAGGCAGGGAAGTTGTTCCAAGGTTGATCAGACAGACTTTTTTTGATGTCTTTTGTTTCATCAGACTTTTATCGATGTCCACGGAAGACATCAGTCAAGGAATCCTGTTTGTGACGCCAAATTGTTATGGAAAAAAAATCATATTTATCAAAGGAGATTGATGATAATCACTCGCCTTTATTAGTTTAGCCTTATATGAGAGACAGACGTGTTGCTCAGCAGACCCCCACACCCACCCTCCATCCCCAGGAAGAGGAGCCCAAACGTCACGACTCCTCTGTATTAAAATGTTCACTTTATCCTATATTTTACAGCAGGGGTTCCAGCAGAGGGGTGCAAGAAGTTGCAGGAGGGGCAAGCGAAAGCCTTTGTTTAGGCCAGACTAAGTGTCAGCTCATAACACAAAAGGCACTTTCTAAAATCACAAATCCTTTAATATCCTTTAAACTAAAGCAGGACAAATAATCAATTTTGCAGCACAAAAGGCATGAAGACAGGAGAAGTGATTGACACCAATTTTATTTGATGTGATGAATGTGATAGGAATAGTTGACCTTTGATGACATTTGGAAACTTTCATTAATATCTTTAAAATGAAAATGGCAACAAAAGTTTTTGCAGCATAAATGTAGCACAGACATTCAAAATCAGTTTTATTACATTTGAAAAAGGTGTGTGGGGGGAACCTTACCTAGGTCTTTAACCTTAGGGAGGACCATCTTTTGAATGACGACACTCTTCCAATCCGATTGAGAGAGGAAGAGTTCTGCACCATACGGGATCATTTTCTACTTGTTGTGATTAATGAGTTGTAATTTAAGTGTGTCAGCTCGTTTAGCCTTTTAGAAATATTGATACCCAGGTACCTGATGCTCCTAATCTGTAAAGGGATGGTTGGACTGAGATAAACCTTAGAGGTGTCTAAGTTTCTGGTTTAGGACCAAGGTGCAGACAGGATCGAGGGAGCGGCATGATGGTTTAAAAGATTTTAATAAAACAAAAGGCAAAAACCATACAAAAACAGGACAAGAAAACAGACATGGAGCATGGATGAAAAAAAAAAACAGGAAGAAAGATGGGAAAATAACAGGCATGGAAACAGCAATACAATAATAGAATTGGAAGTATCCAGCAGAGAACAATGACCAACAGAAAGCTAATTTGGGGGATGGAACAGGTGCAGGCAATGGAGGCAGATGAGCAGAATCCACTTGTTTGCATAGTAACTGTGGCTAAGGGTGAGGGACTATTAAACATGAATGGAGCTGAACATAGATACAAAGAAACTACAAGACATGGGGAAAAGACAGAGATCAAACAGAAAAGAACTATAAATGTACAAATGTATATTGTGTGGTGAGGTGGTGGTATTAATGGAGCATTTAGACCTGTTCCACTTTGATGTTGGGATGGGTGATTGTCTGAAAAAGGTCGTTAATGTAGCTTTGCAGACTGTCAACAGTTTTCTCATCCAGGCTGTCATAGGTGAGAAAAATAATACGATGGATAGTATTTTATATTTCATTCCATATTTGGCTAGGATTTATTGGCCCGTTTTACCAAAGCCGGAGAGTTGTTTACCAGCGCTTTGCCACGTTTTTACTTACTCCAAACTTTATTCCCTTTAACTGCATTCTGTTTCTATTTTTGCCATATCTGGTTTTAGAAAGGCCCTCCTGTAACTTTAGAACAACAAAGACAGAAAAAGATACTAGGAGCTAGTTTTTTCTCAGAGCCAAACTCTTATTAAACCTGTCCTGTTTAAGTGTCAGCAACAATGCAACACTGACAGAAAAAAGCTGAGCTGGACATTGGCTTCTTTGTGAGGGAGGGAGAGGTCTGCTCGGTGCATTAAGGTATCTGTCGGCTCAGACTGAAGACAGTTATTTGGGAAAGGAAAAGAAAGTAGTGTCTAATAAAAAGGCTGATAGATTTTTTTTCTACAAAGAAACCTCCCCTTTTTGATAGCTGCTCCACCAATAAAGCTGAAGTCAAATGAAAGGTATTAAAGGTCTTCTGAAGAAATGTAGGATTTGCACGAATATTCAGCTTTCACCTCTCCCTGTCTCCCCTATAAAGCTCTGAAGATTTTAAAAGAGCATTGATTAAAAGTAAGCAAACACTCCTCTCAGGTTACACTTCTCTGCTGTAATAAAGCTGTGTTTACAGAATCTGCTGTGGAATTAATAAGACTAAATGGCTTTATATGAGAAGCTAAGATGTGTTTAAGCATGCACCTTAGAAAGTCCCTCTCACAAGTTATCTTACAATTAAACCTACGCACAATGCAGGGAAAAGCTGATAACTGCAAGAGTCTTTCGAGCAGCCTGCTTAATCCCTATTTGAAGCGACAAAAGGTTCTGGTTTTTGGTTCCTTTTTTTTCTTTTTACTTTTTTTTTGTTCAACTCCAAATATATGCAAATCAGTTAATGCCTTAGGATTAACACGGATCGGATCAAGCGGCCTCTAAGTGGATTGTGCGACAACTAGATGAAGACCATGTTAGAATCTCCACAATAAATGGTGAATGTGGTCAGATGGCAGCAAAAAATTAAACAAGGGCAGCGCATCCCAACAGTGATACCATGATGATCCCATTACACAGGCCATGATATGTAACGCCCACCGCCCCAGCCATGCGCCCTGTCGGACCTAGGTTAAAAGTGCACCCTTAGTGCTTCGCTTTTTTTTCCTCCTTTTTTTTTGTCTCTTTGTAGAAGTCTTAGTAACACAATAGCATTATGTTATTGTCAGTAGTGGCTTTAGATATGAGCTTTATGGCTTTTCTACCCAGAGTGGTAGAAAGCCATTATTTAGTAGATAGAAAAAAAATGTTGTCTGTCAGTGTAACATCAGATGGGTTTCTGCAGGTTTCTTGCACGTCCATTCATACTTGGCACACCTGTTGTGTACATCGTATATTGCTGTACAGCACAGGTGGCTGATAATCCTAAAGTTGGGGTCTGATTTGAAATTTTGGTGCTAAATTAGAGGGCAATTTCTGTTTTTCAAGAATTTTCTAAGCATTTGAACTTCTCAGGTATAACATACAATGCATACTAGATCAACTGGATTATTCTACACCGAACATAATTTAAAACTTTTGGGACCTTTCATTTTTTTGTGAAACCACAACATTTCTACTATCAATATTAATTTAGCACAAAATGTAAAGATGTGTTTGGTAATTTCTTTGTTTTAAAAGAGCAACACTTCAACAGTGGTAAAGTCTGTTTATTTCCTTTTAAATGGTGCCAGATTTTTAAGGAAAATGCATTTGTGGGTTGAGTGGCATAGTGCCCATGAAAACTTAGACAAATTTTCTTTGCCAACACAATACATGTTTTGGTGAAGGCAGTGTGATAGTGTGGGGCGGCATCTCCCTCCCTGGAAAAACAAGTCTCATCATCATTCAAGATTTATCTATTTATAATCACAGACGATAACAGATGTGAAAGTCAATTTAGCTTTTAATGCAGAACTGATTGACTTTTCTATGTTTTAGATATATTTATTATAATGTACACAGTGAAGTATGTTCATGATATATGTATAATTATGTCTTCTAAGAATGCAGATATTTTGTAAGTAAAATATTTATATCTGTTATTAGTTCAACATACTTGTTGAGGAGTTTCTGCCACCATGTGGTTTGTGTCAGAGAGCATCTTATGTTCTGCCAGGGAAGAAAAAAACGAAATTTCCCAGACAAGGGAAGGATTTCCAGGAGACTGAAGGCAAAAGAGTTCAAGGTAACCTCTCCTGCAGCTCCTCTACACTCCCACAAGCACTGCAAGTCGTAGCAATCGCTCAGCCTACAAACCTAACCAAAGCCTGCCAATAAGTCTATTGCTTGGCGCAAAAGTTAAAGGAGCGTGATGTCCGTCATTACAAATGTGGCCTTTAGTAATCCGCATTTATTTTTCTACAACTGGCTTTGATTTAGTTTAAATGATTAATGATATGGAGCAGCAGTTTCATCATACAGCCTGCACACCATCAATGCATTCTTACAAATTTAAAACATGCCTCTTGTGGTCCTGCTGCTCTTTTTGATTCAGTTAGTTTACAGTTCAATGCCAGATTCAGGTTAAATTCTAGCAAAATGTGTTAATTTAGTTTGCAGGCCCCAGGAGGCAGAAGCACACCAAAATCTCGAAACACCGTTAGACTTTCAGCTAGTAAGATCCTGTCATATCATTAAAAATAGATACAGAGATTTGTCCAGATTAGCCAATGTGCAGGATGTGTGCTCTTAGATCTAGTTTTATTATTCCTGTGGAATCCCATTACAGTGTATTTATCCATCCAAGATGCTATATCTTCCTAAAGCAACAGGTAATACCTGAACTTGGAAATCTAAAGAGCTAAATATCATAAAACAGTTAAACTGCCAGTAAAGAGAAAAACAAGCCTAATAATTCTCAAACCACATTTTAATCTCAGTATTAGTTGGATATGCATGCTGAATTTCGTTAGTGACACAGAAAACATACGGACATTGTTATGTCCAGGGTCATCTATGGTCTTCATCCTGAAGATCTGAACCATGCCTCTGGCTAAACTGATAGGTCTGGTTGAATCTATGTATCACAACAATGTATTTATAGTCGTTAAGTTTCACTTTACATTAGAGCAATTTTCTACATTAGAGATTACATCATACAAAAGTATTCAGACCTTTATACCTGTTTTTCTTGAAACAAACATTTTTGAAATGTGGTAGGAATTTCTGTTCACTTCCCCCAAGTCAGTTCTGTGTAGAACCTTCTTTGGGCACAGTTCCAGCTGCAGGTCCTTTGGTGTGTCTCTCTACCACACATCTGGAGACTGACTCTTTAACCCATTCTTTGCAAAACAACTCAAGCTTGGTCAGATTTGTATTTTTATTTAACGTTTATTTTTCCAGAAAAGAAACCCACTGAGATTATTAATTTAATTAACAAGGATGTCCTAGCCAAGATAAAAAACAGCACAATGTACAATGTGCAAACAAGCCATTACATTTACAAAGTAACATTAACACTCATATTAAATTACTGACAAAGACATCACCTCGAACAGTTTTTCTTTAAAACTAGATAAAGAAATGAGAGATTCCAACCTTAGCATGAGCTGCAGATCATTCCAACACCATGAGCCCAACTAGTACAGACTCATCTTTCCTGAATCTCCATGCACACAGGACACCTTAAACCCCAACCAACTACTGGCTCTGCGACTGTGTGTATTCTGGAGTACAGTGAGCTTGGAGTACATTTATGTGGCATTTTTCCGAAAATTGGACGCAGAGCATCTAAAGACATCAACTTTTAAGGCATGCCACATATTCTTAGTTAGATTTAGGTCTGGGCTTGACTAGGCTATTCTAACACACGAACATGCTTTAATCTAAGCCAACAAGATGGCAACATATGCGTGTGAGAGTCTGGTGTGTCCATTTCTTATAGTTCTGAAGCTGTTTTAAACACTTTTTTTATTATGTTTATATTTTTAACTACTTTTTAAGTACTACATCATTATTGATGCTCCATGCTCTGACATCTTTCATCACCTTCTAAAAACATCCGTGCTGAAAGCAATACACGCTAAGAAATAGTTATGGCAGCCATTTTTTAAAAATATAATTTCCTGTTTTTTCTCTGTGTGATCAGTTCCTCACGCAGTGTTGTGTTCAAATACTTTGGACATTTTGTGACCGTTGACTGGTGTGATGACAGAGACATCAGAAGACAATATTTTAAACTGTATGGTCAGGCTGACATTCTCTTGCGTAAATTTAATATGTGTTCTCTTGATGGGAAGCGTGCCTTGTACAAAGCCTTCTGTACCCTACTGTATACGGCCCCCTTGTGGTTGAACGTTGTGGTTGAGCATTGCACAATGCGGAGACTGATGGTGGCCTAAAATGACACCTTTAGGCTGCTGATGAGGGTGCCCAGATGGCACAGTGCCAGTCAGTTGTTTGTGGATGCTCACATTCCCACCTGTGAAGCACTTTTGAGACATATAATTTTTAAATTTATACAGCGATTGGAGGAGCCTTAAAACTCATCATACACACTTTGACTCACCCTCAGCTGAGCTGCTGTCGTTACACCTCTGTTCTGAGGAATCATTGGATGGAGATTCTGTTTAAAAAAATGTTGTATTCTGTTTTCTTTTTTTTTAAACCGTGTCCTGTCCAGCAGAGTAGCGTTCAGAATTGTTGTCTGAGTGCCAAGAAAAAGCCCAACAGATTTACTTTCACAAGTGGAGCATTACAGCTAACACTTTAAGGCTCTGCTTGATATTTATAAAAGAAACTTTATTAGAAACTGCTTTGGGATTTTTTCAATTGTTACGGACACGGAGACAGAAACGAAAAGGGAAAAAAAAGAAGCACAAAAGGGAGAGAGGTGGGGCAAAAAGGAAAAAGGAAGAGAAGGAGAAAAGAATGGAAGACAGAAAGAAGGATGAAGAGAATACAAGATAGCATCCTAGAAGATTGGTTCTACACCTGCAGAAACATCTTTAATAACAGCATTGTTACCAAAAAGTGCACAGTACTTATGAATACAAGTTGTATTTAATGGTAAATGTGGCTCAGTATAGAACATTTGTGTATCTGTTAACACCGGAATATAAAGACCTGTGGGTCTGAGTGTGAGCGCGCTTGTGTATACAAGGCTTCTCCATAAAAATATGCAATGGCGAGTGTGAGGAACCACAGGCCTGCACCCGTCGACCTGGGACAGATATGGAGGAAATCCGAGCCATAGACATCCAAAGGCCCCCGAGAGCACAGGAACTCCAGGAGAACCATCACCGGGACTACCACAACCCCCCCAGAGAAGAGCAGGGGAGAGTCCCAGGGGAACCACCCAGCAGCCAAAGTCCAGAGGCCCCAGGGAGCTGCAGCGATGTGCCCACAGGCCCCGCTGGCAGCCATCTACGCCTGAGCAGATCCAGCCATGGCCCCAGAGACCCAAGACCCCGGAACATATCACTCCCCAGGCAGATGCCTGATAGAGCCCAGGGGTCCAGGGGTCACCGGGAGTGAGCCGGCATACACCAAAGCACCCAGCCCCGGACACCGAGAACCACAAGTACACCAGCGGGCAGAGACACCAACCACCGGCAGGAAGTGTGGTGGGGAGGAAACAGACACATCAAATGTGGGGCCAAAACTGATCCAGGAGAGGGAGCAGTCTAAGACCCAACCTGACACAAAAGCAGGCACACACAGTCACAATCACACATTCCCACCCTCATGCGTACACATAAAGACACTCACACCCACGCACTCAACATAAATACAAACAACAATGGACGTCGTCACTCACTCACAGTCCCCATACATAATCTATACTCCCAGGTCCAGGTGCCGATACCCCATAGGGGCAACCAGCTCCCGGACCCAGGAGGTGGTCCCCTTCCCTCCAGGAGTAGAGACAGGCAGACTGCCCCAGCACCTGAACCTAGGCGGGGCTAGCCTGGGCTGGTGCCTGAACCTGAGTGACCCCGGCCTGGACCCCGACCCCCTGCCCTGACCCCAGTCCCGAACGACCCCCATCCTTGTCCAGAGAGGGGGCCATGTACAAAAGAGGGGTCTACATGGTCCAAACTAGCCCACCAATCCTAACCCCATGAGCCACCCCGCAAGTTCCACACACAGCCCCACTTCAAGCACCGCTGCCGCATCCTGCCCCCCACCACACAGTACGCTGCACTGGCAAGGCAAGGGCCCTGAGCAAAGCCACCCCAGCTTCCGCCCACAGGCGCAAGAGGTCCTTGGCCAGTGGCAAGCACCCGGGGCCGGTGTCCCCCACCACACCCCCCGCAACCACACAAACACACCACATCACCGCCACTGCAATGATAGCCAGTCCAAATGCTGGTGACCCCGCATCCAAGAAGAGGACACAACCCCTCCACCCCACACACTGCAACCCCTCCAGGCCACCCTCTAGCACACCACCCCTATTCCCACCCAGACACAACAGCCAGCAAAGCAGTACAGCACCAAGCCCGCCCAACCATCCGGCCAGTGCTATAAGCCCCAGCCCGCCATTTCATGACAGGGAAACATGCTCCAGCCGGGTAACCGGGCCTGGCAGACCAACCGCTCCAGGCCAAGTACAACCCGCCAGCCGCCCCAGTGCAGGCACAAGATATGCTCCACTGCTCCACCCACCCAACCACCAAAGGCAGCCTGGCGCCCAGCCAGAGCCACAGAAGGAAGCATTGGAGGAAGGCCACCACAGCACACCAAGGACTGGGCACCCCGCCAACCCTCGGCCATCTCGGCAACCCACACTCCTGCACGATACACCCCAAGCAGACTGGGCGGCCAGCCCCTCCGCCAAAGCGAAGCCACATCCCAATCAACGCCGCATACAGCTCAGCCAAGACCCTCTCGCCGGAGCCTGGTGCCACCCCAACCGACGGACCAAGCACTGAACCCAGGGACCAAGATCCAAGGAAATCCAAGCAATCCCGAGACAGCCAAAACACCAGCACCAGACGACCCCCAAGACCTCGAACCCCAGCCCAGATCCCGACCAGAAGGCCCGCTCCCTCTACCAGCCTCCGACCCCAGATGGCAAACAGCGAACGGGGGTGTGAACAGACCCCAAGCATGCCTCTACCCACTCAAACGTGGTGTTAATGTGTGCTGTTGTAGTGTGCATTTAAAAAGAAAAACAGGTGGGGAAGAGGGTTTGCCACCCACCACCCCCCCGCCCAGAACCCTCAATGTCTGCATGCAACTTAAACCTTAGAGGTGAGCGCAGGCACCAGTGGTTAGGTTAATAAAATGCACTCCCCCTTTGATGCATAGAGTTCCTGACGCAGGTGCAAAGTTCAGGTGGGTGACCAGGAGCTCTTCCCGTGCAGACACAAAGATCGGGCGGGAGCCAAGACCTGCAACACAGAGACTTGGGCGGTCGGCGGCGAAGACGTGGAGGCCGACAGAGATGTAGAGACCATGGAGGCCGGCAACGGCGGTAAAGACATAGAGACCGTGGAGGCCGGCAACGGCAGCGAAAACATAGAGACTGCGGAGGCCGGCGACGAAGACGTGTAGGCCGGTAAAGGTGTAGAGACCGTGCAGGCCAGCGGCGGCGAAGGTGAAGACCAGGAGGCCGACAGAGACGTAGAGACCGTGGAGGCCGGCAACTGCGGTGAAGACATAGAGACCATGGAGGCTGGCGACGGCGGTGAAAACATAGAGACCGCGGAGGCCGGCGACGGCGGCGAAGACGTGTAGGCCGGCAAAGGCATAGAGACCGTGCAGGCCAGCGGCGGCGAAGGTGAAGACCAGGAGGCCGACAGAGATGTAGAGACCGTGGAGGCCGGCAACGGCGGTGAAGACATAGAGACCATGGAGGCTGGCGACGGCGGTGATGACGTGTAGGCCGGCAGAGGCGTAGAGACCGTGGAGTCCAGCATCGATGGGAACCTGCAGGTTAGTCAGGAAACCTGCAGTTACTGAGCGCCCGTCGATGAAGACGTGGGAGCTGGCCTGGTGGCCGACGACTGGACAGGAGTCTGGGTGGCCTGCGATGTTGACGAAGGCGAGGACCTGCAGGCTGGTCGTTCTTGACCTTCACGGCGCCTGGCAGACCCTCAGAGACAGGAGCAGATACCGGGCGACCCCTTGGAGGCCAGAACGACAATAAGTCTCTCTGCGAACCACTCAGGAACAGGATGAGGTGGTGGTTCATCCTCGAACCCTTCGTCTCCGGGTTGAGAGGCCAAGACAAGGACGAGTTCCTTCTCGAACTGCTCAGGAACAGGATCAGGCGGCGGTTCGTTCTCGAACCCCTGGTCTCTGCGTTCAGAAATTAGGCCTTCAGACCAGGAGCAGGACCTGAGTCGTCACCGGGACCCTCAGTGGCATGAGCAAAAGCTGAGGCATCGCCGGGACCCTCAGTGACTTGAGCAGGAGCTGAGGCATCGCCGAGACCCTCAGTGGCATGAGCAGGAGTTGAGGCGTCGCCGGGAACCTCAGAGGCGTGAGCAGGTGCTGAAGCGTCTGGCTGAGTTTGGAAGAGCCGAGAGAGGAAGCCACAAAGAAAACCAAGAAGGAGTTCTGGAGCAGGAGCCAAGGCGTCGGCTGGACCCCCGATGCCTGGAGCCGAGGAGTCCCTCTTCCGACATCCTCTGCAGCGTGTGAAGGAGGTTGAGGCAGACTTGGGCTGTACAACTTTTCTCTGGAGACCTGACGTGGACCGTACAGTGGCGGCGCTCTGGAGACATGGCGTGGACTGAGTTCCAGCTTTGTTCTGGAGACCTGGCATGGGCTGAGCTCAGCCCGAAAAACACCCACAAATCATGTGAACTAAATTTGTCTCTATGGTGACATCATCCACGTTGCCCAACAAGCAAACTGAGGGGGAAGGTGAAATATTACATCTCAGACACTTTGATAAGTCTTCACATATCAGGCACCAGAACCTCTGAACAAGTGTACATAACCATAGTGCGTGGATGTAATTGTCAGGTATATTGCCTGTGCAGTGTAACCAAGTATTAGATGGTGCAAAACCCATCCTCAACATCCGTTGACCTGTATAGTATACTCTATGAAGGATTTTATATTGTATTAATTGTAAACTGGGGTTAGTAGTCATTTTAAAGGTTCTGGAACATATCTGAGACTAAAATGTTTTGTCAAAGTTAACTGATAAATCCACCTCCCATTTTGTAATAGGAAGGGAAATTGATTCATCTATATTAGACAATGCCCTGTATATTTTAGACATTAATTTGGGTTAAAAATAAAAATTAAAAAAAATTAAAAATTAGGAGGGGGAGTACACTTGATGGCATTTGTAACTCCAAAATTTTATTTTTGTTATAGATTTAATTTGTTGATATTCTAAAAATGTATTCTTGTCCATCCCGTGTTGTATAATTAATCTGTTAAATGGGATTAATTTATTTCCTTCAAATATGTGTTCTAGGTATTCAATTCATCTTCTACTCCAATCTGGAAAGTTTATCATATTATTTTTTTGTAGCATGTCATGGTTGTTCCAGGTGGGTGAGCGTCTGCATGGGATTAGTGAAGACCCTTGTCATTTTTAGATATTCCCACCATGCCGTCAGAGAAGTGCTGATATTGAGCCTTTTAAAGCATACGTACATCTCGTTTTATATTTGAGCTAATAAATGGTAGATCTGAAATCTTAATATTATTGCATAACGTCTGTTCAACGTTTAGCCAGGGTTCATCTAGAGGACTGTGTTTAAACCATTTTGAGATGTATTGTAGCCTCTCCGCTGAGAAGTAATGCTGAAAGGTAGGCAGATCTAGTTCTCCTTTATCTTTGGTCTTTTGTAGTGTTTTTAAACTAATACACGGGGGTTTATCTTTCCAAAAAAAAACTTGTGATGGAGGAGTCCAGATATCTAAACCAGTTAGATGACAGTTTATTTGGGATCATTGAGAATAAGTAATTGATTTTTGTCAAGAGCATCATTTTTGTTGAAGCAACCCTGCCCATGAGTGATATGGGTAGAGAGTTCCATTTAGCGAGTACCTCTTCCACTTCTTTTAAAAGCGGGATGTGGTTTAGTTTTGTTAGATCTGCCAATCTGGGAGAAACATTAATACCCACATATGTAATATTCCCTGACTGTAGTTGTGTATTAAGGGAATTGTCGATTTTAACCAACTTATAGAATAATCCAAAGTTCTTGAGAAAGAATTTATCAATCCAATTACCTGAGAGACCGAGGTTTGTGAATGCTGGACAAAAAGTAATATATCATCTGCATAAAGATTTATTTCATGTTCAATATTCATGCATTTTATGCCTTTAATATCTTTAGTTTGCCTGATTGCTGCCGTGAGTGGTTCAATAAAAATAGCAAGTAATGAGGGGGGCATCCCTGCCTGGTGCCCCTCTGAAGATAGAAGCTGGAAGATGTTTGGTTATTTGTCCTGATACATGCTGCTGGGGAACTGTATAGTATTTCAATCCTGTAAGACTCACAAATGGAAAACACAAAGAAAGGCTATTAGAAGTTTATATAGATTTCTTTGGCGCTCAGACCCCGGGGGAAGACCTGAATGCTGCGAATGATTAGGGCTTGAATGAGAATTTTTAGGATTAATTTAGAGATGTCTTCCCCCCGGGATCCGACTGGCGGTGGAGTGGAGGCCCGGGGGGAAGACATCTCTAAATTAATCCTAAAAATTCTCATTCTCAGGATCGGGTTGTTGTGAGTCCAGAAGGAGGAGATGGGGAGTAGGTGGGTCAAAGCTCAGCGGAAGAGCGAGAGATTCTTACCGATGAGGATCTTTAAAGTGAAGCCTTGGAGATGATTGGCTGAAGAGAAGGTGCGGACTTGACGCTGATTAGATGGGCGGAGACGCATGGAGGAGCCATTGGACCGGCTGAGGTAGGAGGGAGTCTTCCGGATTGAATTTTCGTCAAAACGTCATTCGTGTGAATGCTGTAAAGCATTCCTGTTTCTCTTTATTATTATTTTTATTATTATTATTATTATTCTACATATCTAACACTTTTTTTGGCACCTATCTCCTCCTTCATACTCTCTGCTATTTCAGCCATTCAACTTTTAAAATGTTCAGCTCATTTAGGACATTCCGGAAATGACTTTTTGTCTTAGTAATATTTTTTTTACTTTTTAAAATATTCAGCGCTTTTGTTCCAATTTTTAGCTTTTGAAATGAATGGAAAATCTCAAAAAATCCACTCTTTCACAGCTAACTACTTTCATATACTTTCATCTAGAAACTCCATTCAAAGTTTAAACGGGTCACAAGACAAGCTATCTTAAAATGATTCAGCTTTTTGATATCTCTTATGGTTTCTCTAAAATCGCGATTTAAGTTTTATGCAACTTTTCACAAGATTTCAATTTTACAATGTAATCCAATGACGGAATTCTCCAACTGTCAAAGTGCATTCTCTAGCTTTTCTTAGTTTTTGAAACTTGACTGAATTTTCACAAACAAATCGATCTTGTTCTTACAGATTTCACTCTACAGAAGTAATTTATGGATCAAAACGTAGCTCTGCCTTTCTGCTTTCAGGCAATATAAGTGTCATTCCCATCTGGTTTTATGGTTTTCTTTAAACACTCCCTGAGCGCAGGCATGTCACACCTCCTCACCTATTGGGATCAACACAAAATCTAAGGAAAGGGAGGACTGCGAATTTCAGTGAAAAGGATCATTTTCGAATTGCCCAATCTCCTAAACGGCAGTATGTAGAGACATGAGCCTTGTCAGCTTTTTGCTTCAATGGATCTTCTCACTCACAGTAAAGGAATTATTTTCATACCCTTTACCGTTTTCCCGTGAGATAGGTTTGTTTCAGAGTAAAAAATCTGCCTTCACTTAGGTTAAAATGTTCAAAATGATCCACTTTTTAACAGGGTCACACCTCCTACACGGACTTTTGAAGAAACTTGAAAAGCTTCATGATTGTTTAGCAAACAGTGCAGATTCATACTGTACATGAATGAAATCGATAGCGCTTATAGCTTCCGAGTTATTCATTTTTGGTTCGAAGGCATTTCAGGCATTTTTGTCTTTTTCTCAATTTTTTTTCCCTTTTTTTTTCACCTATTGTTGTATAAATTTTGTCAACAAAAAAGATCAACATTATCGTTCCCCGGGTCTGTTTTTTATAAAAAGGGTCATAGAAATGACATAGATAGCCCTTGGGGTTTTCCGAGAATTTTTGGGATGTTGGGGAGCATGATACTCCATATTAAAAAAGGCCAGCCAGTTAGAGGGCAGAGTGACGTCATTAGAAAAACAGCAGGTGTCAATTTCACTGGCACCTGATGCTGATTGGTTAATCCATTGCTGCTCTTTGTCCCTCCCCCCCACATACAGAGACACATAACTATATATATGCGAGTCGTTTTGAGAGGGAATTCTGCAGCAGCTCAACCAAAACGATTACCAGGAAAAAACTTCCATCAGAAACCAGGTCCAAACTCTCCCAAAAGCGAAAACAAATCTCCATCAGACCAAAAACCCAAAAACCCCACAGAACTAGGAAGAAACCTCTATCAGAACTATCAGAACCAGGTCCAAACTCCATCAGAACCTGGCAAAAAGCTCCATCAGTACCCGGAAAAAATCTCTATCAGAACCAGGTACAAATCTTCGTCAGATCCAGGAGGAATCAATCAGAATCAGGAACAGACTTCCATCAGAAACTGGTCCAGTCTCTATCAGAACCAGAACTTAAACAGCTTCTACTGCTGTTCCAACACCTGAACAAGAGTGAATAATTTTAAAGGGCAATTTCATTGACATTGAAATATAGCCTGTAGTAAACATTAGCATTTTAGCTCATTTTAGCTTATACTTTGCTTTTTGCATAGTATATGGGGCATGTTAGCATTATAGCTTCTCTTTCTCCTCTCTTCTCTCTTGCTGAAGAACATTTTGCCTTTTTTAGGCAATTTCTTGTTTGTTTTTGTCTTTCTTCAGCGTACTTGTTAGTTCATTCTTTTTCTGAATTTTCTGCCATTTCTATATATTTTTGCACTGATTTCAACTTCTTAGGCTATATTTTTGTTTTAGTCTATGCTTTTTTCAGCTCATCTATGAGCAGCTCTTTCCTGCTTTTTTAAAGTTTTGTCATTTCTTGCATTTCAATAACTGTTTCAACAAGTCGTTTTGAGGTAACTTTACCTTTTACACTGTTTTATAGCTAATAGTCTTCCTGCCAAAACAGGTCAGATGAGGAGACGGGTGCATGATAGCTGACAACTATAGGGTGTATCTCAGTGTCTGAAATGTCAGTCAATAACGAGGGGGTGACTAAGAAATAATCCAGACAAGAGAAAGAGTGATAGACATGTGAGAAGAAAGTATATTCTCTGTAATTAGGGTGAAGAGATCGCCAGGCATCGCACAGTCCATAATCACTCATGTAGTTTTTAACTATATTTATGGATTGCCAACCAGCTGAGTCCCTGTTGTGCTCAGCCTGTCTATTTCTTCATTTAGACCAAAGTTGAAATCGCCCCAAGAAGCAGTGAGTAATCCAAGTGTTTAGACAGTGCAGAAAAAAAAAATGGGAAAAGGGGGGGCATCCCCCAACATTTGGGGGGTATATATCAAAAATACATTTCTTTTGTTAAATTTTAGATATTTTTAAAAATTTTAAATCTACCCCCTGGATCTGTAAACTTTTGTCTAATGCTGTAAAGTTAATTTTTTTTTGAATTAAGATTGCTACTTTCCCCTTTTCCTAAAATTAAAGCAGGCGAAAACCAAAATTTGGAAAATCAGGTGATTTAAGATAATTTGCAGCTGTGGCAGATTTTTGAATCTCTTTTTTAAAAAGGCATCTGCCTGTTTTCTTATAAAAAATGATTAAAAAGTTTTTTACTTTTTTTCTCTGCTCCATGCACATTCCATGTAAAAAAACCCTTTTGTGTGCCCATAGTTTTTGTGCGTGTAGCTAAAGTTGAACAGCGCATTTTCCCCCAAGGGAAACCGATAGACCCAAGTGAAAACATAGTTTTTGCTTTTGGGTTTCCTGATATAAATTCCAGAAGCAGAGATATAGCAGAGAAAAGGACAGGGAAAAATTTAAAAGGGGTAAGGGTAGAGGGGGTAGAGATATAAGGTTATGTAAAGAGAAAAATTTTTGTGCGGGGGTGAGTGTGCATGTTTGTGTGTGACAGAAAGAAAAAAGAGTGACAGAGTGTTGCTGTAATGAGAGTAAATGAGAGGTAGATGAGGAGACAAAAAAGAGCAGATACCCAAAAGCCCAGCCTTGGCCCCACCCACATCAAACAATGTAAACATCATGCTGAGCTATGCTTTACATTAGATTGCATTTCCCAGTTATCTAACCTCTTATCTAACCAGTGTTACATGTTTTAGATTAACCTGCTGTTGCTCCTAAAGAAACCAACAGAGTGATCTCCTGTTCCCTGAACAAATGACCATTGACATAAAGTTTATCCACAGCCAATGTAGCTCTGATGCCTCCGGTGATATATTTCTTCCTGATTGGGAATAACACTTGCCTCCGATCGAGGATCTCCTTTGGCAATTGGTCATTGACGCTGAAGTTCGTTCCCCACAGCTCTCTGCCCGACTTCTGACCTGCCCTTTTTGCTTATTGTGCTTGAATTTTGCTACAATTCGCCGAGGTCGGTTGTGATTGGGCTTCTTACCTCCAAGCCAGTGAACCCAATGGAAAGTGATGTTTTTTACCTCGTCACTTGGGAGTTTAAACTTACATTGGAGAAATTCACGGCATCCTCCTCTGCCCGTTCTGAGATGCCGGAGAAGACAAGGTTGTCCCACATGCCCTGAGCCTGTATATCCAGGATGGTCTCCTTCATTTTTTTTGCCCTAACAGCTCCGTCATTCCATCGGTAAGTTTTTTCACACTATGCCTCAGCGTTTGGTTCTCAGTTGTGAGCGAAGCGAGTTGATCCTGGCTAAACTCCAGAGACTCCCTCAGAGCTTGAAATTCCCTGTGGACAACCTCCACCAGGGCGAGACGAGCATCCAGGCTGGTTACCTTCTTGTCGATAGTCCAGGACATCAGCATAGCTTTTCTCTGGAGAGATAGTGGAGGTGCTGGCCGAGCACTCTGAACAGGTGCTTTTTGATGACGGTGTGGCCATGGGTGGAGATTTTTGTAACTTGCCAATTACAGTGTTATCAAAAAATTCATCCACACCAGGCTGTCCAAGGTTTCCTCGTCCAGTTTATTTTATAGGGAAAATATGAAACAGTGGTTAGTATTTTAAACATTTCTATGTTCGGCTTGAATTTATTGGCTCGTTTTACCTGAGTTTTGTCGTGTTTATTTACCAGTATACCGCCATATTACTTACGCACAACTCTCGCAAGATCTCAGCCGCTCATCACGCTTCTTGTCTTTTATATGACCGCTTTGTGTCTGCATTAAAGTTTCTTACATAATCCACATTCCAGATGAAAGGACCATTGTGACTTTTACTCCAGCTGCCATTTAGTCGCTAAGAACTTGGTAATACTACTACTCTTGATCTAGGAACCACTGATCCTGTGAGGCTGGAAAACCAACACGTTTTCTGATGTTGATGAGTCCAAAGTCTGCATTGGCTTTGGGACAATTAATCAAATTTGAAGTATTATAATTTTTTAGTGGAGTCTGAATTAAATTATTCTTTTGCAGCTTTGATTTTGCTGGGCACGTGTTCAATTTTTGGTTTAACGTCAAAAATCGTCATCGCCATGAGTTCATAAAAATCTGGACAGAACTTTGCTTTTTGCTTGGATTGGTTTTGTCTTGAAGACTCATTTTCTGGACTGGATCTGTTGACAATTTCATTGTTTTAGAGATCTTTGTATTGCTTAATACTCTATATCCTACCAGCCGGACCTGGCGACCTTTGCCGAATGTCTCCTCCTCTCTCTACCCCTCTTTCCTGTCCAAAAAAAAAAGAAAAGTAAAGGCCTCTAGTGCTTAAAAAAAAGAAAAGGTGCTTTCTGAAACCTGGTTTAAGGAATCACTTTTTGACAAGCGAATTTTTATTAATGGCTATAAGATTTTCTGTTGTGATGGTCTAAAGAAAGGTGGTGGGACTGCAATCTACTAAAAATACAAATTACCCTCTTTTAATTTTAGCATTACTGACTCTCACTGACTTTGAATTCCTTGCACTAAAGGTGGAACTTTTAAATAGCCATTTTAACTGTGGTGGGCTGTTACAGACCCCCTTCAGCAAATAATGAAGCTCTACCCTCAATCACCAAACTTTTATCCTCTTTAGATTTTAATGGGATTGTATTAGTTGCTGATTTTAACTGGGACTGGTTTTATCCTCTGTCTGACAGTTTTAAATCATCTTGTGATTCTTTTCATCTCCCTCAGGTTGGAGTTAGTCAAACGCATCAAACATATCCAAATCCAAAGTTCTGACAGGTCATCTTTAATTGATTTAGTTTTAACAAATACTCCCCATAAATATATGCAGCTGGAATTCTTGCAAATGATTTGAGTGATCATTGTGTTGTGGCAGCTGTCAGTCAAGGTAGGCTCCTAAAGGAATGATGATTCATTGTTTTTAAATGTAATTTAAAGAGGTTTTGGGATCAGGCCTTTCTTCATGATCTCTGGGAAAATGACTGGGAAAAAAGTTTTTACTGATGATGTAGAATTGGCCTGGATTTTTTTTAAATGCTTTAATCCCAGCTATAGATGTACATGCACACATCTGCAAATTTAAAGTAAAAGGCAGATCAAACCCCTGGTTCTCATCAGAACTATCTGCCCTAAAACATGAAAGAGATGCTGCATGGGCAAGAGCCAGGTAATCTTCATAGATTGGCTCATATTTAGGCAGCTTAGAAATAATTTTATCCCAAAGTCAAGAGGGCTTCATCAGAGTACTATAGTCCTGTGGTCACAGATAAGACAGCATTGTTCACTGTTTTAACACACACTTCTCTGGCCACTTGCTTGAATCTGTACAATCTGATTTAGAACAGGATTTCCAGTCAGCTGTTGGGACCGCAGCCATGAAGTGAAACAATGATAAACATGGATTCCAAACTATACACAAGGGCCTGTATAAACCTCTGCACCTTTCAACATCACCTATTCTTAACACAGCCCAGAAAAAGGAGGAGTCGAAGCTGGAATCTCTGACCCAAGGGCATGTTCCCCCCTCAGCTCGGTCTCATTTCGACTGCGGACGGCGGCTAATGGAGGGACCAGACCACGCGTCAGCTGAAGGCCTTGAAACTCGTGGCCTATTTTGAAGAATCCTTGGATCCAAAAGTGACTACAATCAATTGCTGGGACAGTTTCACTTCTCAACTCATCATCCACAGGACAGAGAAGATTAGTTTAGGATAAAATAATCAAAATAATGTTCATTTAATGATGTTTGATTTTTTGTTTGTGCTGAGTAAACTCAGTTTTTAAAGTTAAGACAAACTTTATTTAAAGGGTGGTTTTAAACAGATGGGCTATAACACGCCATCAACGCTTATGCATTTTAATCCTTTTATTAATGGTGTTTTAAAGATACATGTTCGACTTTAGGAAGCTATGGGCTTCCTTTTTGTTAGTTGAAACCACTAATGGCTAAGGCTGAACATGTGACTTGACGGCATCTTCTGAATCCATAAAGAATCATTTATCCACATCTTTGATTCATTTTTTCATATTGTATGTAGTCCTTGGTTTTCCTCACTCTTTCATTTTGCTTGGTAGTTTCTAGTATAATATAGAGGTAAGGAGTTTATTCATTAAAATATGTTTGACTTTGATTTGACTTTTTTTTTAATAAGTTCTTGTATTTTAAGAAATTGTGTGAATTTATTCAATGTGTGTGCAGAGTTTTGCTGTTTAGTAATGCCAGAGCTTGTTTTTCCCTTTTTATAATTGTCCTAATACCACTGCCTTATTTGGCTGGTATTCACAGAATAACACCTAACAGACTGAATTATTATTTAATAAAATATTCATATTTAATATAATCATAATCACAACACAGCACATTTCCCCTCTTCCTCTGGCTCCCAGGGTTTTAGCTTCACTCCTTTTACCTCATCTCTGTGTCTGAGGTTTGTAGAGCTTTAAAAAACCTTGACACAAGCAAATCTGCAGACCCAGATAAACTTGATCCATTTCTTTTTGAAGGTCGCTGGAAATATCATCACAAAACGATTATCTTTTATCATTAATTTGTCCCTTACCAACAACTGATTCTTGAAATCTGAAAGTTGGGTTTTGTTTTTGTTTTTTTTATAAAATTAATTTCTGAATGGTGTTTTGTCACACCATTAGTCACATTTTAAGAAGCAGCACAGAATGACTGAATATTGATAATATGAATGATATTGAGTCTTTAGATGATAGGAAACATTGTGCTGCACTATTTACCAAAATATTTGACACAATGGACCACAATATTCTTTTAACAAGACTTTTGCAAATAGGCTTATCTAGCCAGGTTCTTGGCTGGTTAAAATATTAGCTGTCTGAAAGAACGCAGCGTAAATCATTGGCAGGATCATGCTCTTCAGGTCTCTCTATAAAAAGGTGTTCCCCAGGGCTCAAAGCTTGGACCTATTCATTATGTTATTGATGTCTTTCAGCGACTACCACATCCCATGCATCACTTTTATACTGATAATGCTATTTACTGCTCTTCCAGTTTTCTTGTGCAAACTTTTAAATCTCTTCAATCTGCTTTTAATCAGGTTCCATTATATCTGATTCAGCTCAAACTAGTTTAATGAAAAAAAAAAAAAACTCATGTTGTTTTCAGAAGGTAAATCACTACCATCTTCCATTCATACAATTAAAACTGCAAATGGGACAGAAATAGAAATGGTGAATTCGTAAATTACCTTGGTTTGATCATAAATGATCCTTTCGTTCAAGGAACGCATTAGCAATCTTGTGTCTAAATCAAAATCTAAGACAAGGCATGTTTCTTTAAACAAGTCCAAGGTTACTTAATCTCAGCAACATTCATCCTCTGAAGTATGGTGATTTGTAGTCTATGACGTTACCTGAGCAAAATCTTAAGAAACTGGACTTAGAGTATCATTGTGCTCTATGTTTAATCACTGGTTGTGTATATCATGTTCACCATTGTTATCTGTATGCAACTGCTGGTCCTTCCCGTTCTGTTTGCAGACAGACACACATGCTCCTCTTTGTGTATAAATGTATACTGGGACTACTTCCACTCTACCTGACTGCTTTTAGGCTTATTTCCTAGGATTATTATTATTAATAGGGGACTGTTGTGGCATACAGTCCCCCATCAGTCCAAAAACCCAGGCCCTCCCCTGGCCTGTTGGTGGACATTTGCTCTTTCCTTGTCCACTTTAATTTCTTCAGGAGGGAGGGAAAAGTATGCTCCAGCCGGTTTCTCCTCTGTCTGTATAAGATGTGCTCTCAAGACGAGTATCACGACCAGAGACAGAGAACCCAAATTCAGCCAAACAGGAAGTGATAAGTAAAAAGGTTTATTCAGAAACTCAGAATCAGAGAGCAGAAGAGCAGCAGTCAGCTTCCAGGAACCACTGAGAACAGAGAGACTAGTTAGTGGCTGAATAAAACTCAGGATCTGCAAGGAGTTAGATAAAGCCATTAACCTTCTCAGTCTGGTGATGAGGCACAGAATCCAGAGGAGGAAGAGATCCAGACAGTTAATGAGGAAGCGTCCAACAGACTGAAGTCGGATTGCCGACTGATCCAAATCCTCCGGGGAACCAGCTGACGCTGTGACAGGAACACAGAGAGCTGTGATTGTCCTCTTGACAATAAATCCAGGCAGACTAGAGAGCTCAGGCAGACTAGAGAACTCAGGCTGAATAAACCAGTGGCTAGGCTGAGACGTAAATCCAGGGACAGAAACAGGGTCGAATTCCAGGGCTAGAGGCGTCACACAAGGGGCAGGCAGAGACATAAACCAGAGGCAGAAAACAGAGTCGAAATCCAAAATCCAATCCGTCAGACAAGGAGCAAGCAAGAAGGAATAATCCGCAAGGCAAGGTCATGGAACGAGATCAGTCAGGAAGGAACGCTGGATAACTACTCACAAATGTTTTCGAAAATCTGGCACCGTCTGCCTGTCAGGGGGCTGTATATAACTGCAGCTCCACAGGTGTGTGGCATGACGGTGATTGCGCAGCAGCAGACAGGTGAAGCAGATGAGTTAATTGCATGAGTGAGAGCAGAGCAGGCAGACGGGCCAGAATCATAACAATGAGTCCAGTGTAACGCTCTTCTGGCTCTGGCAAACAGCATGGATTGTTACCCATCTCAGTGGGTTTTGGGCTTTTTACCAGACTTCTTCTGAGTTTTGTTCTGGTGCAAACTCTCACGCTGTCTGTAGCAGATAGGCAGGACCTCTCCCTTTCAGGTCATGCTGAAGAAGCGTCTCTGGTGGAGTGAAGCCGTGGGGAGGGCAGGTGTCTAATGTCCTGGGAGCGCTCAAATCCCCATGTGTATGTGTGTGTGTATGTGTGTAAGAGGCAGAGAAAAAGGTTTAGTACATGGTTCAGATTTTGCACAAACAGAAGTATTGTTAGTCAGTCAGTTAGTTTTTCACATACCTGTCATCCATTTAAAGAAAAATTCCACATTACCTACACAAACTGAACCTAACGAAATTATAAAATAAACAGTCTAATAGGGATAATAGACCTTTATATTAATGTACAAAATGAATCTTTTGAGGACCAATCTATTGGCAAGATTCTTAATTTCTTTAAATTATATTTAATGTGGTCTTGGAGAGGGGATGTCAGCCTTAATAAAAAAAAAATGAAACACTGGGTTACAAAAATTTTAGCACGTATGGGAGCAGTACTGTAACTAGGGGGAAGGTTGCTCATATCTCCAGTGAGGACTTATTGACATTGTGAGAGAAGATTACACTTTGCGTTTTGTCTATAAAACTGGTGCCCAGCTCCCAAGGCCTCATCCTGAGAACCTGTCTGAATGTACGGGGTTAATTCCTCTAAATTAGTCAAAAGATTAATTCTCCTTTGCTGGATATTTTGATGAAGATCCGTGTAATTATTAAAGTAGTTTCTGCTTAATGGAAAAGGTAAAAATACAAACAAAATTATTTTAACCTTCAGTAACTGAACCAACTGTTGGAAATAAAGAAGTTCAGAGTGCAGCAGATCTAAAGTTTGACATCGCCAAGTGACACAGTGGATAAAATGCAGACTCGGAATGGACCAGTCTTACTTATCAAAGTAAATATCCCTATTTGAAGATTTTTGAGATTTAATATGATGCAAACTGAGTTAAGCACCTGAGGTAATAATGAATCACTGCATTTGAATTTCATGCAAATTAAGGGTAGACATACGTTTCATTTCGTTTTGGTGCAATGAAAACACAGAATAGTTTATTTATTCTAGAACTGTTGAAGGCCACTGAAAAAAAAAAAATTTAGCTATAACTGTAGAAGTTTGTCTGCAACCGTATATCGAGCCTTCTCTCCAGGTGGAGCTGTCTGCCATTAGCAGGATGCAGTCAGATTACACCAAGTGCAGCAAGGGTTATTGGACCAGCCAAGGAAGAGACATCGAAGGTCGAAACGCAAACAGAGTCCATTCCAAGGTGCTGCTGGTGGCTCGAACAGTGGCTGCTTACCGCAGACGGCTTCCTAATCCACCAGATGACTCCACTCCTGAGGGTAGTCGGCCCAAGCCAACGGGCTAGAGCACTAGGCCTGGTCCAACCATCACAGGATGTAAAGAAAGGATATCACCCCATGAAGGACAACGGCCCACCAAAAGCCAAAGAACTGTAAGATAATCACTGGAGAGTGATTGAAGATGTGGGTGAAGAACATAACAATCCCTTGGGCAGTGCAACATTTGCTTTAAATAAGATCACGGATGAGAAGAAGATGTCTTTCATCTACCTCAAGTCTCCCAAATTGAAGATGTACAGAAGATGGGACTTTTTGCATGTTTGTTCTCTGTCTTCATCATTCTTATATTATGTTGGTTTATTCTTTCCATGTTTTCTTTTTTTTTATCAAAGCTTATCAGGTCTGACAGAGCTGTCTCCACATCCGAACAACTCAGACAGGTAACCGTCAAGGTAACCCTAAGAATACCACAGTGGCAGCAAGGATTGCTGCCACGGGGTACCACGATTGACGTGGTACCCCGCAGAGGTTATAACAGTTGGTTTCAGAATGCAGATGTGTACATTTGTGTCGGCACACCTGGGAGGCTAGCAATTGGAAAATGGTGTCCAGACTGGACTTATGTGTACTGGAATTCAAATCCAAAAGGTTATGTCAACCCGAACTCTAACTATATTCCACATCAGTTTAATTAGAGACAAGTCCACCCAACGAGCTGACACCACTAGATATAATCCTCTGGTAATAACTGTCAGAGAAATGTGGAAGAATCCTTGGCCTACTGTTAATCATGCAGAACTTAATGTACTTGTTTTGGTTTTAGGAGCTGATGTCTCTGGAAGAGACCCACTGGGATTGTTTCGAATTCGGTTTGTGGATCAACCTAAACCTCCTGATGAAGTTCTAGATATTACTGTTGTTAGCACTTCTCCTAGCCCAACCACACCTCCTCAAGCATTGGTCACTTACTTAAATGTTTCATCACCTAATATTGCAGGTTGAAACTGGATTTTCTGATAAAAACACCTGGTTAGAATGGATTACATTTACTGCTAAAAGCAATAACATGACAGAGTGTATTGCCTGTTCATCAGCCAGACCACAACTTTTTACTACTGCTGCTCTCCCACGTGGTGTTCCAGATGAGTATAAGTTAGCCAATCCTGTAGTCAATAGGTCTGAATCAATATTTCTTTGCATTACTCCTAACAAAAACGTTGATCGCATTAATCATGTCCACTACAATATGCAGCGCTTAGCAAACATCACCAGAGATGTAATGGTCGGCGTAACTGACCAATTATCCTCCAGTTCTCTTATGTCGTTGGCTGTTGGCTGAAAATGGAGGTGTTTGTGCCATGTTTGGTCCTTTATGTTGTACTTTTAACAAATAACAGGTCCTGATGGTTCAGTAACCAGAGCTCTGGATGGATTATGCACCCTGGCTCCCTGGCACTCTGGTGCTGATTCTTTGTCTGATTGGTTTACTGCTACCTTTGGTAAATGGAAGGTTTTTATCATTGCAGGTATGACTTATTTTGTCACCTTCGCAGGTATCTTTATTTGCTGTGCCCTGCCTGCGTACTCTAATTAATAGATTGATTACCTCTAGGTCATATCAGATGCCCCTCCTCACAGGTGAAGGGGAACCCTTGGATTGCTCTGATGAGCCTGAAAGTGACTCTCATGATGATGTTTTTTTAATAAGTTTTATCAATTATAAGTTGTTCAATTACCATCTGTTCACATAATCTTCTTGATTCTAATTACGTAGATGTGTGTCAAACACACACACAGTTGATGATTGGTGAATCATTATTTCATTTTATTATTATTATCTTTTTATTTATCTTACTTTAATTGATTTTTGAGTGTTCTAATTCATTATATTCTTTGTGTATTCGGTTTATCTGGTCATTCCTTAAAATGTTGTTGATTACATTAATTTCCCCCTACAGAGTTAGTTGGTAGGTGTTTTATACACAACGTTTTCCATCTGACAGATCATTTTTGCCCACACAGAAGTTGACAGTTATGGTGGTTTTGGAAGTTTTAACTTGTGGTTTTTAGTAATCAGTTTTATTACTAATTTCTTCCTACCAATTCATACATTTTTATTCATTTTTATTATTATTAATCATCTTTTTATTCATTTTTTATTACTAATTTTATTATTATTTTTATTATTAATCAATTCACTTTTATAATTACATTTTCTTATACTTTCCTTCATTGTCATTAAGTAAAATATATTTTATTGTTTTCTTCAGTGTTCGATAACATATGAAACAAGTTTCATTATGATCGAAGAGGATGGATTGTTATGGAAAATTTTAGTGCCTTGCTTTCTTTGCTCCTTGATACTCTACAGGAACTGACAAAAGTATTAGAACCCCTCAGTGTTGTTCCATTCTTCTCTTATATAGTCTTAGAGTAATGGTTTCTCAGCCTTCTCCTTGCACCTGTGTGAGATAATATGTATGCCACACTGTTAAGATTATGTCTGGGACCTCGTCTCTCTGGGTCTCATGAGAGTTACCTTGAAAACTGTTGTAGCTTATAAGGAGAACCTTTGCTTTGTCTAATCAGAACGATTTGGCAGCACTACTGAGCGCATCTCCAATGCTGTAAAAAATCCTTCTCTCTTGCAAGATTATAATAAAGCTGATTCTGAGTGACAATCATCGGTCTCTGTCTAGGTAAAAACTAATTTTTCTACAACAACAGCAGCACCATTTACAAAAAAATTACAATTAGATTCTCATAGTGATATACATTCATATAGTTTTGAAAGCATAAAGGCAACAAATAAATTTGGACTCTTGCTGAAAATCATTCCAGGTTGATGGGGCAATGTATTTAAACCATATCCATTATTTTTTTCCCCTATTTTATTGTAGAGCTGCAAAAGCTTTAACCCATATATTGATGCACTTGGTGCGTTGTGGTCCATATTTTTTCACACGTTTCTCCCTGGGGAGGAGGAGGTAATCCCTTAGAACTGAACTGCTGTCCCATACTGACAGCCTTGCCACACCCTTTACTTACTGGTAATGGGGTGAATATTCCTTTAAAATCTGTAGACGTCTCCACAAGAGTTTAGAGCTTTCTGGCACCCTAATCGCCTTCCCCCTAACTTACTGGTTAGGGGAGCCTCACTCAACCGTACAGGGAGAGGACTCTTCTGGTGAATTACTGTCCACCCGTGCGCAGCGTGGCATCAACCGCGCCAGCAAGGTCCGTGCACCTCGCTCCTGTTCCAAGCCGGAAAAAATCCCAGATCCTTTGTCCCCAGTAGAAAACTGTTAGTTTTAACCTTTTAGTTAAAATTTAAGAAGTCCTTATTATTATTAACCCTTTTATTATTTTCTCTATTTCTGCTTTTTTTTAAATATTTTTCAATTTAATTTATAGGCCTTTGGTTATAATTATCAAACTATTAAGCAAATTAATATTGATGATAATTAATTAAATTATGCTGATTTATTGTTTCTCACCGTCTCTGGAAGAAAAAAAAATATGTTCTTTTGGATTCCAGTGCTGAGTCTCCAAGAACACCGAGTCAGCAGTCCTCCACCCCTTAACACTTAAAGGGTTTGAGGCAGGGAAGTTCTTCCCAGGTTGATCAGACACTCCTGCCGATGTCCTCGGAAGAACCCAGTCAAGGAATCCCATCCTCTTCGCCATTTGTTGTAGAAAAAATTGTTTTTACCAAGACAGAAACCGATGATTGTCACTCAGAATCAGCTTTATTATAATCTTGCAAGAGAGAAGGATTTTTGAGCATTGGAGATGCGCTCAGTAGTGCTGCCAAATCGTTCTGACTAGACAAAGCAAAGGTTCTCCTTATAAGCTACAACAGTTTTCAAGGTAACTCTCATGAGACCCAGAGAGAGAGAGAAACAGAGAGAGAAACCTGTTGTCCTAGACATAATCTTAACAGTGTGGCATACATATTATCTCACACAGGTGCAAGGAGAAGCCTGAGAAACCATTACTCTAACACTAAATAAGAGAAGAATGGAACAACACTGAGGGGTTCTAATACTTTTGTCAGTTCCTGTAGAGTATCAAGGAGCAAAGAAAGCAAGGCACTAAAATTTTCCATAACACTGTCTTGCTTGGTCCCTCTTTGAAAACATATATTCAAACTCAATGAGGTTATATCTGGGTAAATTAAAGTTTCTAAATCCCATTGTCTATCATCTTTCCATGTCCAGATGATGGATTAAACAGAGCTATGTGAGAAGTTCAAAGCTTGGGATATTGTTTTAGAACTTAACCCTGCTTTAAACTTCTCCACAACTTTCTCCCTGACCTGTCTGTTGTGTTACTTTCTTTGTAGCAATTTACTTTAATTACTTATTGCTGCCTTCATCATACACCTTCAGTACAAACAGAAGTGAGATACTATTCTCCATGGATTGTGGTGCTCCATAAAACAAAGCACAAAGTCCATAAAACAAAGAAGGTCCGCACACATAAACCGTCAACAGTTAAAAACAAATGTCTGATGTTAACAGGTTGAATGCAGGGCATCTTGTGAACAGAGTTCATTGTCCTGATGACCTAAGGAAAGAAGCTCTTCCATAGTTGGGATGTTCTGACCTGGATGCTCTGCAACCTTTTACCAGTGGATAGGGGCACAAAAAAGTGATAGGAAGGGTGAGAGGGGTTCAGGATGATGTTTGTGGCCTTTCTGATGCATCAGTCTTTCTAAATGTCAGCCAAAGTAGGAAGAGGGGCACCAATGATCTATCCTGCCATCCTCACAATTCTTTGCATGGTTTTCTTGTCTGAGCAATTACCATAAACACACAGTAATGCAATATGTCAAGATGCTCTCTATTGTCCCTTTATAGAATGTTGTCATGATTGATTGGGATGACTTCTTTTTCAGTCTCCAGAGGAAGTAAAAGAGCTGCTGAGTGTTTTTTGTGATGGCGGTAGTGTTGGTGGACTAGATCATGTTATCTGCAATGTGCACCCCTAACAATTAGATGCTGTTGACCCTTTCAACAGCAGTGCCACTGATGGTCAGCAGAGGATGTTCACTGCTGCCTCTCCTAAGCAAAAAACGGCGTGGTGTATTGCTATTGTATACAGTCCTAATGTGGATGACTCCAACTTTTATTATAGTTTTGTTTTCTGCCTCAGACTGGCACAGCACTGGTGGTGGGAGAAGATTTCATAGTTACTCAACTATGATGGTAATGGAAACACACATTAACACCACCAGTAAAACTTTAATTGTAGAGATGAAGATTTTACCAGGTTCTTCAAGAGAGAGGGGACCGATCTTTTGAAAAAAAAACTGATCATCCTAATGTCATCATTAAGGAATAATCGACTGGTGTGGACAACAATAACGGAGGCTGAGCAGTGATTTAACAAGTCTATTAAACAAGAGGGTTGAGCCAGTTATGGCCGCTCTGTACACTGAGGAGGAGAGGTAGGTAGTTAATGTTTGTAAGTTAATGGTAAGGTGATTCTAAGGGAAATATGGAGGAGTCTTATGGTGCGTTCACACCGAACGCGGATTCTGCGAATTTTTCGTGTCATTTTTGTGCTGTTGCTCACTTGACATTTCGCATGCAATCCGCGTGGCCAAATGTCAACAAACGGCAATGCTTCGCCGCGTCATCAAATAGGAGGAGCTTCTATCTGCTGCTTGCTGGTTTCAACTGAACATGGCGGACATGGATGTCAGGGATAATCACGATGTTTACCTGTGGAGAGCCGAAAAACGCCGCCGACGTCGACGTCCCTGGGTTCACCAGATTCTTCAGGGACGGGAACTGTTCGGAGAGTACCACCACCTACTCCAGGAGCTGCGTCTGGATGACGGTCGATTTCAGCGGTACTTCCGTCTATCCAGGACCCAGTTCGAAGATCTGCTGTCCTGCGTTGGGAGACGAATCGGCCTCCGGGACATCAACTACCGGCGCTATATCCCCACTGCTGAGCGCCTGTCCATCTGTCTTCGGTGAGTAAATATATCTCAGCTAGTCAGTTGAGTCATACAACTCAGGCTTGCCGCACACTGACTGTGGTCCTTCACCCTACGTCACAGCCACATCCAGTGGCTGATTGGTTGACGCAACGTGAATTTAGAAAAAAGTTCCGATTTTTCAACTCGTCCATCGCTCTCGCTTCGCTCGGCGCGCCTTTCGCACAGCTTCCTTCGTCTCCTTCTCACCACCTCGCGCCGCTCCACTCCTGAACGCGCCTCTACATGGGGATAAAATGTAAATCGGCCGCTCCTATCGCAGAATCCGCGTTCGGTGTGAACGCACCATTAGGAACAGAACATAGTTAGGTGTACTGTGAGCAGTCCGGACTCCACACAGGGTCCTAGATGTTGTTTGGTGATCTGTTGTAGCTGAATGAATGCAGTGTCAGAGGGTGGAAAGGCAGGTGAACTTGAGGTAAGTAATTGAGAGGAGCAGTTCACACTTTCCCTATGGAGGCAGTTTCCAGGAACAGGAGGGAAACTCATAGTTAGACTAGCATGATGGTGTACTTTCACCCAACCACGGAGATGGACTTAGAACATCGGGGGAAAAGTCCAGATTTGAATCCTCAGAGGATTTCCTGAGACACAGAGAGGAGAACAAACTTTAAGACATAAAGTCTTAACATAGAAAACAGAGAAACAAAGGTTTGTCTGCTAGCCTGATTACCATGCTGGAAGAGCTAACAATCTAGCATTCCCTCAGAGTTCCTGCTGCTTTTGAGCTCTTCCCAAATGAAATTAATTTTTCCAAATTGAGCAACAGAAAAAGATTTTGGAATTACCTTTAGCAGCAAGTGAACTCCACTAAGCAGTTGAAAGTATGCCTAATGGTAAAGCTCCAGGACCTGATGGCTTCCATGCAGAATTCTACAAAGAGCGGTCAATGCTGGCCCCCACGTTCCAACGGAAATTCAGGAAACCTCAATACTTTCTCCAAACATGAGATGCGCCAACATAAATCTTATCCTCAAGCCGAGTAAAGATCCACCAGTTCCATCTAGGTATCATCCAATATTACTTATAAATACAGACCTTAAATAATCTGCAAGACGTTGGACATAGGGTTTGGAAAGATAAAACCTCATATTATACATCCTGACCAGTCCTGACAATTGTCCTGTCTGGCAGAGTAGCACTTGTTGTCTGAGTGCCAAGAAGAAGCCCAAAAGATTTAATTTAGGATTATTTCAAATGCAATTGAGACGGAGAAGAAAACGAAAGGGGACAAAAACAAGCAAGAAAGAGAAAGAGGTGAGGCAAAAAGGTAAATGGGAGAGGACGAAAGAATAGAGAGAAAGAAGGTTATAGAAAATACAAGATAATACCCTAGAATAGTGCTTCTACACCTGCAGAAATGCATATATAACAACAATGTTACTGAAAAGGACATGGTACTAAGGGATGCAAGATGTATTTAGTGGGAACTGCAACTCAATATAGAGTTTTTTTGTGTATCTCTGTATCTGTTGACACCTGAATCCAAACACCTGTGGGTGTGTGTGTGAGCACGCTTGTTTATATAAGGCTTCTCCATAAAAATATTCAATAGCGGGTGTGAGGAGCCACAGACCTGCCCCCTGGACCCAAGACAGACACGGAGGAGATCTGAGCCACAGACATCCAAATGCCCCCCAGAGCATGGGAACCCCGGGAGGACCACGGCTGGGACTACCGCACCCTCCCCCAGAGAGTGGCGGGAAGGAAATAGGCCCCACATTTGCACCAAAAACAGGTGCACACAGTAACAATCACACGTTCCCACCCTCATGTGTACACATAAAAACACACACCCAACGTAAAGACACACAATAATGGTTGGCGTACACTCACTCACACTCCCCATACATACTCTATACTTCCAGGTCCAGGTACCAATACCCCAGAGGGGCAACCAGCACCCCAGACCCAGGTGGTGGTCCTTTTCATTCACGGGGTGGAGACAGGCAGACTGGCCAAGCCACCAGAGAGGGGGCAACGAACAAAAGAGGGGCCAGTCGGTCAGTAAACAGTAAACAGTCCCAACACCCCATCTTATTGCGATGTCAACCTCATGAACCCCAGCATAGTGGGAAGGATGCTTTGAAGGAATGCCACCACAGCACATCAAAGACCAGGCACCCCACCAACCCCACACCACAACCCGGAGGCGCCTCAGCATGCCGGCCGCACACACACCCGCACGGGATACCCCGCCGCATCGAGAAGGCCAACTAGCTCCTCCACCAAAGCAAAGCAATACCCCCCAAAGCTGCTGCACACTGCCCGGGCCACCATTGAATCATGGTGATGGGAAAACCTTCCCCACACTCCAATGAATCACCAGCACCCCAAGGCCCTACATGTGTAGTAGTGTGGTTGAGTGGGTGGAAGGAGGTTTCTGGAGATGGGGAGGAAAGGAATAGGGGGTCAAAATGCTCTCCTTAGGAGCCAGCTCCCCGGCTGATCACAAATAGGCAGTCGTTTGCCGAGTTGCCTTTATATTGCCTCTTTTGGAACTTTCGAGAAGCACTTACATATACTCTTCGCTGTGTTGCTGCCTGCATCATGTCTGTGTCTTGGATCTCCACCACTTAACAACACCTACAGTAGATTTACTATTCATGTTAGGTAGTCTTTGTTTTTAATGGCTTATTTTTTTTTTTGCAATTTTGTAATTTATAACTGAGAATGAAAAGAGTAATTTCATAATTATTACCTCCTGATTCAAACCGAGAGGCACTGTATATGTATACATTGTAATGAATTCTACTGAAATATTTAACCAGAGATCCTTCTGGAGAGCAGAGTTCTGCCTTTAGCTTAACTGATGCAGTACATCTGGTTATACATTCAGGCAGTGTTCATTTGTCATCATTTAGCGGATTTAACTGCACAGATATAATAATTCATCAGTCCCCTCTGACCTAACCTGCACATCACTTTAGAATACATGCAGATGAATATTTGGTCTATTACATGAGTAATAGGCAACAAGTGAATGAAAGCACTCGGAATCCAGCTTCTTCTCCCCATCTGTAACTACTGACTGAGAGATCGGAGCACAGAGGTCCAATGAAAATAATTCAGACATGATTAAGAAGAAATAAGAATAGGCAAAGGATGAATCCTCTGAACCTGTATTATGCAGCAACCCAACATCAGTGCACATTTCCTTTCTAGACACACTGAAGTTCATAAGCCTTTTCCCAAAATGCACACAAAGCAACATTTTTCCCAATGAGAGGGAGGACATGTTTGTCTTCTCTGTGGCTGGTCTGTATGTTATTAGAGCAAAGGCTAAAGGAGAAAGAGAACATGAGAGGGAACATACAGTACAGCTTCATTCTACCTGGGATTTGGGGGAAAGTAAATGTGATCTGGTGCTGCCATGTATCATTTAACATCCCACTGGGGAGAGTCAGTCACTAATTTGACAAACTGAGTAGATATCAAAAGATAATTGAAGTAGGCTGGCAATGAATCGAGGAATCAGATGTATTTCTTAAGGATAGAAAAATACAGAATCACTAACAAACAGAGGGATAAATTCTGTCCAGGCTCTATTTCCTCCTCGTTACCAACATTCTCCTCCAGATTTTTTTACTCTGCCTTTGTTATTATTTTGCTGAGGTTGATGTGCAATACATCATGTTAAATGTTACCGAACAATCCTCAGAGCAACAGGTAGCAGCCAAGATAGCAAGTATTTGTCAGGATCTGTGCATTCTGTGTGTTGGTGCTGTTTTCTGTTTAAGGCTCTAGATGGCGTCCTAACCTGGAGGAGAAGTGACAGGTGCTTCCTATCTCCCTAATCACCACTGGAGGAGGATTTAAGGAGGAGGCTGTCAGCAACTCATTGCCAGGATGCCAGGCTCTGCAGGTCCAGGAAGTAAACTGGAGAAAAGGCTGTTTTGTTGAATTGAACAACTGAACGTGAATCTGTCAAGTTAAAAGATAAGGACTAATATTAATGGTTCAGAAGCATAAATTGAGAAATGTAAGAGAAGATGTAGGTGAAAGAAAAGTAAAACCACGTCGGTCGTCTGTAAGTCGGCATCGAGGGCTCACACAAGATACCATCAGGAAATCTCGTGGATTAATTAAAGAACTTGTGACAAGAAAAACGGCGGGTAGACACGGCTGTGCTGTGAATGGACCAGAGTGGGACATTAGTACAGGTAATGAGAGCGAAGGGAGCATGAAAATTTTGATAGTGAAAGGATGAGTCCAAAAAGAGTAAACTCTTCAGCGGAGGCAGGTACAGGAAAGAAGGGAAGGGGGATAATAAACTGGACTGAATTGGACTGAAACTGGACGGAAATTGTGACTGCAAAAGTTCTAAGAGATGGAAATTTGATGATTATTTGTAACACAGAAGAACAAAGAGACAGAGCATGTACAGGGGTTGGACAATGAAACTGAAACACCTGGTTTTAGACCACAATAATTTATTAGTATGGTGTAGGGCCTCTTTTTGTGGCCAATACAGCATCAATTCGTCTTGGGAATGACATATACAAGTCCTGCACAGTGGTCAGAGGGATTTTAAGCCATTCTTCTTGCAGGATAGTGGCCAGGTCACTACGTGATACTGGTGGAGGAAAACGTTTCCTGACTCGCTCCTCCAAAACACCCCAAAGTGGCTCAATAATATTTAGATCTGGTGACTGTGCAGGCCATGGGAGATGTTCAACTTCACTTTCATGTTCATCAAACCAATCTTTCACCAGTCTTGCTGTGTGTATTGGTGCATTGTCATCCTGATACACGGCACCGCCTTCAGGATACAATGTTTTGAACCATTGGATGCACATGGTCCTCAAGAATGGTTCGGTAGTCCTTGGCAGTGACGCGCCCATCTAGCACAAGTTTTGGGCCAAGGGAATGCCATGATATGGGAGCCCAAAACCCATCACTGATCCACCCCCATGCTCTACTCTGGGCATGCAACAGTCTGGGTGGTTACACTTCTTTGGCGCTTCTCCACACCGTAACTCTCCTGGATGTGGGGAAAACAGTAAAGGTGGACTCATCAGAGAACAATACATGTTTCACATTGTCCACAGCCCAAGAACTGCGATCCTTGCACCATTGAAACCGACGTTTGGCATTGGCATGTGTGACCAAAGGTTTGGCTATAGCAGTCGCCCTGTATATTGACCCTGTGGAGCTCCCGACGACAGTTCTAGTGGAAAAACAGGGAGAGTTGAGGTGCACATTAATTCTGCCGTGATTTGGGCAGCCGTGGTTTTATGTTTTTTGGATACAATCCGGGTTAGCACCCGAAACATCCCTTCAGACAGCTTCCTCTTGCGTCCACAGTTAATCCTGTTGGATGTGGTTCGTCCTTCTTGGTGGTATGCTGACATTACCCTGGATACCGTGGCTCTTGATACATCACAAAGACTTGCTGTCTTGGTCACAGCTGCGCCAGCAAGACGTGCACCAACAATTTGTCTTCTTTTGAACTCTGGTATGTCACCCATAATGTTGTGTGCATTTCAATATTTTGAGCAAAACTGTGCTCTTACCCTCCTAATTGAACCTTCACACTCTGCTCTTACTGGTGCAATGTGCAATCAATGAAGACTGGCTACCAGACTGGTCCAATTTAGCCATGAAACCTCCCACACTAAAATGACAGGTGTTTCAGTTTCATTGTCTAACCCCTGTAGGATGAAAGAAATAGGAAGGTGGAAGGTGTCAAGTGTGAGCCACATAAAAGAAGGAGGAAAATGGCAAAAAGGAGTGATTTGGGGAATACCGGCTGATGTCTCAGTTGATGAAATCAAGTCAAATATCAGAGGAGGGAGAATTAAGGAGGTAAGAAGACTTCAGACTTTTAAAAATGGAGAGAAAAGGAACAGTGAAAGCATTTTGTTGGAATTTGATGAGGAAAAACTTCCACAAAAGGTATGTTTGGGATACATGACTTATAATGTAAGAGAGTATGTCCCAAGACCGTTGAGGTGCTTTAAATGCCAAAGATTTGGCCACACGGCTCAGACATGTAAGGGAAAAAGAAGGTGTGCCCGATGTGGAGAAGATCATGAGTATGAACAGTGCAATAAAAGTAGGCAACCTAAATGCTGCAGTTGTGGTGGGAACCACAGTGTGTCATATGGGGGCTGTGAGGTAATGAAGAGGGAGGTGCAGGTTCAACAGACTAGAGTACGAAAAAAAAAATCTCATACGCAGAGGCAGTCAAAGTGATAAAAAAAAAGAAAGAAGTTCAGATGGAAAAATAGGATGGAGGTAAAGGAAACCCAAAACTAATGAAAATAAAGTATATATGGAGTTAAAAAGATTAGTGACTTTATTGCGGGTTTAAAAATGCAACAATGGAAATAAAGTCGAAACAGAGAGAAATTCAGAAATAGGAAAAAGCAGCAGCAAATCGTCTTGGTATTCATGGACTAAACTGGGGGAAAGTGAGGGATGATCTCAGTGCTCAGGCTGATCAGGAGGCAGCATGGATAGGATAGCTAATATATGGTCTTGATTCTACACTGGAATGCAAGAAGTCTAATATCTAATGGTCGGAAATTTAAAGCACTTTATTAAAAGTTAGTTGATGCCCCAGATGTGATATGTATACAAGAGACCTGGTTAAAACCCCAATTAGATTTCAGAATTGTAAATTATATGACTATAAGATGTGATCAGGAGAAAGGTAATGGAGGTGGCTGTGCCACTTTTTTAAGGAACACTTGCCCTACAGAGTGATTAAGAGAGAAAAGAAGGTGAATTTGTTGTAGTGGAGATCTGGATTAATGCAGAACCATTTATAATAATAAATTATTAAATCCATGTGAAAGATTAAAATCTAAAAAAAACTGAAGGGAATTCGGGTCAGAAAAAAAAAAAAATGATTTGGTGTGGGGACTTTTAATGCTCATAGCAATTTATGGAATGGACAAAGAACAGATAAAAATGGAGACATAATAGAACAACTTTTTGAAAGACAATCATTGGGTGTGTATGAATGAGGGGAGAGGAACAAGAATAGATGTTCCCCAAAAGGGAAACTACTCGGCAATAGATTTAACTTCAGTATCAAGAGATTTACGGGAAATTGTGGGGGGGGAGATAGTGCAGGAAAAACTATTGGTAGTGATTTTTTCCAATTTTGTGTAAGATCCATACTAATAAAGAGATAGAAGGGGAAAAAAGCAGGGAAGATGGGTATTTGACAAAGCTAAATGGGCTATTTTTAAATATTTATGTGAAAGAAAAAGTGAGGAAGTGAATTTAAATTTAGATGTAAAAAAGAGTTGAGCGAAAAGTTAGGAAATTTATACTAAGGGCAGCAAAATTGACAATCCCATGAGTAAGGGAAAGATAAAAAAGAGAGGGCCCGGTACCATGGGGGACACAAGAGTGTCCACCATGGAATCGAGCTTTTAGATTATTAAGGAAAAACACAAAATTTTCAAAAAATTTTTAATAAGTATAAAAGAGCTCAGGCAAAGTTAGAAAAAGTTTTAAAAAAAACAAAGAAGGATAAATGGAGGAAATTTTTGTGAAACAATAGGAAGAACAACCCCTTAAATAATGTATGGAGAATGATTAAAGAAAATGAGAGGTAAAAAGACAGGAGAGAACATATCCAATTTTTAAAATTGAAAAAGAGGTATAAAAAAAATGAGAAGAAGGTAGAGAAAAGGGCAAATACATTTGCAAAGATTCATAGTTCGGATAATTTTAACAGAAAAGGGGAAAAAATAGGAGGGACAGACAAGGGAAGAAAAGCTATAATCTAAATAATCAAACAAAAAAATAGGTAATGTTAGGGTCCCTTTTCCAATGCAAGAAATGAAGAGAGCAATATCAAAAACGGATTAAAACCCCCAGGAAAAAATCAGATATGCTATATTATGTTAAAGCACTTTTAGGATTGTTTTTAAAAAATATGGGGAAGAAGGAAGGCTACCTAGTAATTGGAAGGGGGAATTATTTTTTCTAATATCAAACCAGGAAAGGACCCAACAAAACCCCTTTAAAATTATAGGCCCATTGCACTAAACATCGTGTTTAGGTAAGATTATGGAGAGAACGATAACTGAAAGGATTAATATTATGTCGAAAGTAGAGGATTCTGTCAGCATTTCAAAGTGGGTTTTGAAAAGGGAAAGGTACAATGGACCCTATAGTATGTTTGGATCAGATATTAGAAAAAGTCAAGTTATAAGGAAGTGGTGGTAGCGGTATTTTTTTTTTATTGAAAAAGCGTATGATATGGTATGGAAGGATGGATTACTTATAAAAAAACAAAAATGGAATAACAGGAAGAGCCTATAATTGGATTAAAAATTTTTTTTTAGATAGAGTTATTCAGGTACAGATAGGAGCAGCAAGATCAGATAAAAAATAGAGTAGAAAAGGGAACTCCAAGGGCAGTATTATAAGTCCTTTATTATTTTCGATTATGGTTTTAAAGATATGTTTTTTGAAGTTGATCAGGATATTATGCAATAATTATTCGCTGATGATGGGGGTTTAGGAGAAGGGGAAAAAAATGTAACATTGGGTAGAAAAAAATACAAAATGCTATTAAATCTGTTTGGAAATTGGGCTTATACTTGGGGGGAAAAAACTCCGTAGATAAAACAAAACACTTGTATTTAGTAGAAAGAAGGTTTTTAACAAATTGATTTAAAAATGTATGGAGAAAAATAGAAAAAGTAAGTCAATTTAGATTTCTTGGAAATTTTTTTGACCCTAAACTTCTATGGGGTGATCATATAAATATTGAGGGAAAAAAGTAAGAAAATGTGAATTAAAAGAGGGGGTTAACAGGATCAGACTGGGGGGCAGATAAACTGTTTAAAAACGATATATATCGCTCTGATAAGATCAATTTAGATTATGGATCTGTAGTAATAAAAGGCAGCAAAAAACAATGATTCATAAATTAGAGATAATCGAAAAAAGCGCTGAGATTTTGTGTTTTTTGGGGTTTAGAAACTTCTCCAAAATGTGGCTGTACAGGTGGAAATGGGGAAGCTCCTTTGCATCTAAGATATAAACAAGTTATGATTAATTATTGGGCAAATTTGCAAGGACCTAAAGGAGAAAAACATCCAGCAGTTAAAAATTTACAGCCGTGCTGGGAAAGTGGAAAGGAAAAATAGACTGTTTTGCTGGGCAGCAAAAAAAGTGGTGAGGAAAGGGATTACAAGGGAAGAGATATAGCACATCTGTACCCTATTCAGTTTCCCCCTATTGGTTTTTTCTAGCATTAATGTTGATCTAGATATCCAAAAGAAATGCAGATTTATAAGGATAAAAGGAATTTGGATAGCTGTAGTACATCATAGAAAATTGAGAAAACATATAAATTTTTGGTAATATATACAGATGGTTCTAAGGATTCAGATTCGGTTAAAAAAGGATTTGCATATATATTCCTGAGTTAAACATATCTTTGAAAAAAGAACATCAGATCATTTAGCTTTTTTACAGGTGAAATGATTGCAATTCTGATGGCGTTACAATGGGTAGAACAAAAAAGATAAAAAAAGGTTCTTATCTGCTCAGATTCACTGTCCCCTTGATGTCGATTATGGGTTTTTCCCAAAAGCCGTGTAGATTTAGTATATGGGGAAATTTATGAAAAATTTTATTTAGACTTAAACAATTTCATTTTAATAGTTAAGTTCATGTGGGTTTCCTGCTCATAAGAAAAAGAAGTAATGAAGTTGCAGATCGTTTAGCCAAACAGTCTTTAAGTCAAGATAGAGTTTTTGGGAAATTTTCATATAGTAAATCTGAAATAAAATCTGTTTTTAAAAGCAAAGTAAATCAGAATGGCAGCGGCTTTTGGGGGGGAGGGAACCAAAAGGGCGACATCTATTTCAAATACAAAAATCTGTAGGTAAAATGGAAGTAATTGGAGAATATCGGAAAGAACAGGCAGTCATAACAAGATTACGATTAGGGCATACACGATTAAATAAAACATTACATATGTTGGGTAAACATCCAACAGGCAGATGTGATTGTGGAATGGATTTGGAAACAGTAGAACATGATGAAATTCAGTGTGAAAAATATAGGATAAGTAGAGAAAAATTAAAACAAGAATTAAGGAAGTATGGTATTGAAGCATTAAAAGTGTTGCCCTGAGTGAATTACTCAGACCTGACTTCGCCTTTGGACCAAGCTCTATTTGGATTGCTGACAAACGGAAAAGAACGCACCGGCGTTGTGAATAAGATTCAAGTCTTCTGTTGCTTCTTTGGATTACTCCTGGCTGGCAGCCTCCTGGATTCCTTTGTTCCTCAGACCTCCTCTAACGAACCCTGTCCACCCTCCTCCGTCTGCAGCACCAACACTAAGGAACTCTGGACCTTTCAACATTCATCCATTACTGCTTTGGTCATCTCTGGTTTTCACGGATTTACGACCTCCTGGTCTCTCCTCCCCCCTCTGGCGGATTCCTTCCTTCATCCCAGTAAGATTAATTTCATATTCAGAAGTTTACTTTTGTATATATCCCTGCTCATCATCTTACTTACTTTACAGTTTGCATCCTGGTTCCGGTTCCCCATCTACCATCCCTACTTTGTAAATAAAAACCTTATCATTAAACTTGGTCTCCTGATTGTTTTCTGCATGTGGGTCAACGCAGTCAAAACTAATATGACAGAACACTCTGGCCAATCTGACCCAGCAGAAACCCTCAGGAGAACCCTCTCAGAACAGCATCATCAGATCCAAAGCCATGATTCCTCTCTCCGTTCCCTCTTAGAACAGCAAAGACAAACTAATGAACAGATTGAACAGTAAGCTTCTCTAGTTCAGCAAACCCTAAGCAGTCTCACCTCCCCAGCTTTAGAGGGTGCTTCAGCTTCTCCCACCACTCAACAGCTCCAGTATTTGCGTGATGTCACCTACCATAGTCCTGAGAAATTTTCCGGGGAAAAAGGAGACTCTAGGGGTTTCTTATTACAATGTACACTTGTTTTCAACCGTTCCCCGCAATCCTTTCCGCATGACCATGTTAAGATTTCCTATATTCTTGGTTAACTAACTAGTAAAGTTTTGAAATGGGCAGAAGGACGTTTTCCCGATTGTTCTAATTTTGGTTGCACTTTTGCTGACTTTGAAAAAGACTTTAGACAGATGTTTTCTTGTGATGTCGATCGGACCGCCACAGCCAGACAATTGTGGTCTTTAAAACAGAGAAACCAATCAGTTGCAGATTTTTCTATCCATTTTCGAACCTTTGCAGCAGCTTCTCGGTGGAATGATGACGCGCTTAGAGCTGCTTTTTTCCAGGCTTTAAATGACCCATTAAAAGACGAACTGGCTTTAATTGACGAGCCAAAAACTCTAAATGAGTTATTCAACTTAACCACCCGACTAGATAATCGTATCAGGGAGAGAGAGTGTTAGACTGGAACAAGATCGGATTAGAACTCATTCACCCAGTCAAAACACACAAACAACCCGCCCCTCATCCGCCTCTCGTGAACCTGAAGTAGAACCTGTGCAGATAGGGCGTACTAGGCTTTCTGCATAAGAAAGACTCAGATGCCGCCAGACAAACAGTTGTTTTTACTGTGGCTCGTCTGAGCACCTCCTTGTTTACTGCACCATTTGCCCCAAGGGACCAAAAGACCGGGTCCGCCAGTAAGTAAGGGGGAACTGGCGGACCGTTCCTTAGCCCCAAGATTTAGTTTACCTGCCTCTTTGATCACTCATCGTCCTATTCAGAACCTTACAGCACTAATAGACTCCGGAAGTGATCAAAACCTCATAGATCAAAGATTGGTTAATGAGCCCTTCTCCGCACAGTAAGCCAAAACAAAAAGTACGCCGATCAAAGACCGCGGCCTGCCCCGGCTTACGTTCCGGGCCAAAAGGTTTGGTTGTCCTCTAGGGACATACCATTAAAGGCGATGTCAAAGAAACTTTCTCCTCGATTCATCGGTCCCTACACTATAGACTCAGTCATCAGCCCCTCTGCTCTTCGTCTAGCCTCCGTTTAGCCTCCGGATTCATCCTGTGTTCCACGTCTCCCAGGTCAAGCCCGTCGTCTCCAGTGGCTCCTCTAACGTCTCAGACCTCCTCTAACGAACCCTGTCCACCCTCCTCCGTCTGCAGCACCAACACTAAGGAACTCTGGACCTTTCAACATTCATCCATTACTGCTTTGGTCATCTCTGGTTTTCACAGATTTACGACCTCCTGGTCTCTCCTCCCCCCTCTGGCGGATTCCTTCCTTCATCCCAGTAAGATTAGTTTCATATTCAGAAGTTTACTTTTGTATATATCCCTGCTCATCATCTTACTTATTTTACAGTTTGCATCCTGGTTCCGGTTCCCCATCTACCATCACTACTTTGTAAATAAAAACCTCATCATTAAACTTGGTCTGCTGATTGTTTTCTGCATATGGGTCAACGCAGTCAAAACTAATATGACAGTATTGTGTAAAATATCATTTCAGTAGGAAAAAAATCCAAGGTTTATAACGTAATAATTAAAAGGTTAAATTATGCAATCACTGACAGAAGGGCTCCTTTAAAAAAAGCTGTTTAATATAAGGTATACAGTCATGAAAAAAATTAGAACACCCCATGACAACCTGTGTAATTTTCTAGCATTTTAGGACAGAAGCATATTTAATAAAAATAATAATACAGAATGATTCAAGTGATACAAATAAACAGTAAAAATTAATAAAACAAATTGCGTTTTCTGGTGAAGAATAAATTAGGGCACCCCCAGGTTTCTTCCCACTAAAATGGCTAACATCACACACAGATGAGCATGATAAGAAAGATCATTAGCTCAGCATGTTGAAGGAGATTTGTCCTGCATACTCTGAATTGTAGTTGTTCTATCAGGTGTCGGTCTGAGTGGTTTAACTTCAATCTTTCTGTTAAAACATTTTGTGTTTTGAAAGCCAAACCATGTCAGACTCCAAAATCCTACTTGTGGCATACCTGTTTCCTCCTTGATAAACTGTATCAGTAGGATGAAACAGTGGTTCTGTGACAACTACTTGCAGGTGAACTATGATGAGACTGAAACCCTAATTAAGAACAGAATAACTGCAATCAAGCAATATCTCTTGTTGCTTGATTGGCTGGTTTATTGGCCTTTTCTGTAAAACCAAACCTCAGAAATCTATGTATTATTTTTGTTTCTGCCATATATTTGGAGTGCCATTCTCATGGATTAATCAGAAACTGTTTTTTCAGCTAATAAATATTTTTAAGCTCAGACTATGGTCTCAAAAGCTGAATTAGACATAAATAGTCATGCTTTGATTTAATTTCATCTTAATTGTTGCAACACAGATCTGACCAACTCCAGTCAGTTCAGAATAAAACTGCAAGGCCTTTGAAACAACACATGAAAGGGACATCGCTATAGTCCAGCTCTTTACATTGGCTACATGTTTTAGCATTCATTTTAACATTTTTGTCTTTACTTTTAGACGCCTGTTGGTCAAGCCTCTGTCTATATTTCTGAGCTTCTAGAGCATCTTCTCACTGTCCAGTCAAAGGCTGTTCATGGTTAACACATTTTAGGACCAGAAGAGATAAATCCTTTTAAGATTTTGGAATGTGTTGCCTTCATCTTTGTGTCGTCTTGATTCTTTGATTCTTTTAAGAAATAGTTGAAGAACCATTTATTCAGATTGTTACACTCTTTGGGCTGTGAACAGGTTTGTGTTGTGTTCTTAATGTTGTCGTCTCTCGTCTCTCTAGCAGGGTGTGACTGGCAGGCTCTGCAGCTGCAGCTCATTCAGCTGATCTGGAGGCGCTAAGAGGAGCAGACATCCCTGAGAGAGACGCCAGATTGTTTGCTCACATAGCACGGTAATCAGGCCAGGTCTTAGTGATTTCTTCATGAAGCATTTCGGTATCTGATCATACCTTTGTCTCCTTGCTTCCAGGATCCTGTTTCCTCAGCCTGTGTTGGGTTTTTACCTCGGTGGCTAAAGTTCCTCCGTCTTAAGGACTTCCAAGAAGGTCCTTCCTTGGACCACTGCTTCTAGCCTCCTCGCTGCTCCTCCGTCCTCTTGGATTCTAGCCACACTACTGCTTTGTAATCCATCGCTCTCCTGCCGGTCCACCCTCAGTTTGCTGTGGCTCTTTTATCAGCCTCACTCTGGAGAAGGACAAACTAATGTTCTGCCAGTGCAACCCCTCAAACACAACCAACCTCAAGTCAATCTCAGACTCAGAAAATTACTCACCTTCACTGGACCTCTATCTTCATTACCAAATAGTAAGCCGCTCCTTCAACCTGTCACTCAACTCCACATTCAACATAACCTCACCTCAAGCTAATACTTACCGTCTTCTTTCAGTGTTCGTCCAGATCCCGGTGCAGAAGCCTGTGATTCTCTACCTTGTGTTTCTCAACACATCACTTAAAAAACCATCAAGCGTTTCTGTAATTGCTGTAATTGTGTCAAAGCCAACATGGCTATGACACAGATTGGCTTTTAAGTTGTTTTAAGTAGCTGTATGATGTTGAACGTATGCTGTTATTATCTTCTGTATTTTTTTTTCTGCTTGTTTTTTATTGTAAAGCACTTTGTGGTTTTTGACCTGTGAAAGGTGCTATATAAATAGAGTTTACTTACTTAATGTTTAAACCTCTGGCCTTTAGTTTGCTGCTCCTGCCTGTTAGCTACATAGTGACTCAAAGCTCATGAAGATAGAAGTATCCTTTTTGTAGAGCAAAACTGCCCTGGCACATGTAGGCAACATGCTACTCAATATAGTATTGCTAAAAAAAGACAGTTTGGAAAACAAATAATCTTCAATGTTCTCAAAAAAACCTCTGAGACCAGAAACAGAACAGCATTATATTGAAAGTAAATTACACACAAGCTTACTATTTATTAATCTGCATGAAACTGCTTGAAGAAATTGGAGTTTGGCGCCAGATATTATTTAATCAGTGTAGGGAGCTGAATTCAAATGTACTCCACATTTCTCAGATTTTGTTAATACAAATCTCAAAAACTATCTATCATTTGTATGACTCCATGATTGTACTTTGTGTTGGTCTGTAACATAAAATCCCAATAAATAACTTTATGAGCTGAAAACCAAAACGTATCTTTGATCATATTTGCCCTATTTGCTAAAAAAATAACTATGCAGAGATATAATTTTTTTCTTGTTTGTTAACACATCAGTCACGAGTAAGTACATGTAAATTAAAAAAAATTTAGGAACAAGTCCGAAAGGAAAGGTTATATTTGTTTTTAGAAAAAAGAGAATATTTATTTGACTTTCTAAAGTTGGAGTTTACACAAAACGTCATATTTTAGTGTGTAAACTTTTAGTAAAAGGAACATTTGACTTTGAGTTATCCTTTTGGCCCTTTCCAAACTATTTCAAACTATTTTTAAACATGTCAAACAAGTTTCGGCAGAACAGCCATCTGGTCTGACTTCAGGCATAAATCTACTCACTAAACACCTAAGCTGCCAGAGTTGGGGTCAGAATCAGAATTTTCACATACACAAAAAAGAAAAATCAATAAAATGAGTTCAGTAAAAGACAGCCGAAATGAGACAGAGTGACCTTAAACTTTTCAGGTGTGTCTGGAAAGATTAAGGGTGAATATAATACCAAATCTACATTCACATCACTGGAAAGCTGCCCTCTGTCAGTGTAGATTTTCAGTTATCCAGGTCACAGTATGGACTTCCTTTCCTCACTTACCTTTTATGCAGGATATAGGAATCAAGCTAATGTCTAAAGCTGATGCTAAACACAGAATCTACACAATTTCATTAAAGATTTTAATGATTCTGGCTTTCACAGGACACAGTCCACTTTAAGTCCAGTAGTTAGAAAAGCCAAATTGCTGGGCTTTGGGCCTTCTAGTGTTAAACACAGAAACGACCTCTAGTGGTGACAAGAGACCTGCAACCTCCTCTGGTTTCTGACTTTAAAATGTTTGAACCAGGACATTTCATGGCATTCAGGGATCAGAAACATTTTTATTTTTATATATAGAGATAAAAAAAGGATAATTTAAATATTAAAATACTGATAAAAGGAGGAATACACACATTTTATCCCGGAAAAGGTTTAGATTTTATCCAGAGGTTTACCAGGTTTACTGGGAATAATTCAGCTTTAAATAAAATACATTACATTACAATACATTACATAAAAAATTTGCGAAACAAATAAATAATACAAATCAAAATGGACCAGAAACTATTAGGAATATTATATAAAAAATACCTCTTTAATTTACTTGAAACCTGTAGAAATAGTAGAAATAGTTAATAAATGCAAAAATAAAACATCAACTGACTAGAATGGATTTAGTATGTCTGTTATTAAGAAAGTTATTGAGCAAATCCAGTGAACTACATTTCTAATTTCAAATATTCTGGGATTTAGTCAAATTCAAAACTGCAAGAATTATGTTCAAAGAAAGAAATAACAATGTTCAGTGACACAGAAGGGGGTTACAATTTGCATGGAGAAATGTAAAAGAAAAGTATGTGGACTAAGAGTTTCAGTATGCTGGTGTGTGGCATGGATGTGTGGAGTGGGTTGTATAGTGGGTTGAAATAAAGTGATTACATATAAATCAGGTTTAAAAAAAACAATACAAGGAAAAACTTAAAAACCTCTCAAAGAGGTGATACTAGGAATGAAGTTATGCTTTCTGGTTTGATTGTGAACAGTGCTGCTGATAAACTGAAATGGTGTCACCTTTAATTTAATTATCTAATGTGTGGGGATTTGTGACACAGTTAAATTGAGCTGTAAGCTTGATTGTGTCTCACCCCTCAACAGCCTCTTCCCCGACTATGCAGCCAGTATGCCGCAAAACGTAGAGAAAAAAAATCGGTACAGCCCTGTGACATCTAACAAAGCATAGACAACTCCTATCTATCTATCTATCTATCTATCTATCTATCTATCTATCTATCTATCTATCTATCTATCTATCTATCTATCTATCTATCTATCTATCTATCTATCTATCTATCTATCTATCTATCTATCTATCTATCTATCTATCTATCTATCTATCTATCTATCTATCTATCTATCTATCTATCTACACATAGACATATAAGTAGGTGTGTCTATTAATACACACATTAATACACGCCTGCCTAAAAAGTCAATCAGACAGCTGCAGCTGATCCAGAATGCTGCCGCCTGCCTCCTCATTAAAGCTAAGAAAGTAGAGCTCATCATCCCAGTTCTGAAGTCCTTACATTGGCCCCCTATATCTTAGAGAATAGACTTCAAAATACTTTTGTGAGTTTATAAATCACTGAATGGCTAAGCACCAAAGGACATGAAGGATTTGTTGTCATTGTGTCAATCTTCCAGACCACTCAGGTCTTCTGTTTCCAGTCTGCTCTGCATCTCCAGAATTAGAATCAAACATGGAGAAGCAGCATTTAGTTATTATGTTCTGCTAATCTGGAAAAAACTTTCAGAAAACTGCAAAAACGCTGAATTCGTGCGTTGTTTTAAATCAAAATTATTTGTTAATAACTTGCCAGATATAGATAAGGTTAAGAAAAAAGTTGTAACATACAATACATGGCTGGTGTGGAGAGATATGAAAAAATATTTTAAAATCCTGTTGGCTCTGTCAGTACAGTCTCCTTTGTTTCCTTATCCTGACCTTCCTGAACAAATATTGGCTTGTCAAATTGGGTATCAAGTGGTATTACCTATTTTTTGGACTTGCCGTCTGTAAACCTCATAAAATCCTTTGATCAGCCTAAAACTAAATTTCATATTTCTGTTAAGAGACTTAGAAATTCCTCCAATTTCAAAACTTTATCAATTCCTTGTTAAAGATAGAGAAGTTCAGAAACAGCCTGTTTAAGTTGGAATATAAAATGATGTTTTGTAGCAGTTTGACCATTAAAGGGGAAGATTTCTGAGTTTTATGCCATGTTGTCACACAACAATTCAAATTCTTAAAATCTGCTGAAGCAAGTATGGGAGCAGGATCTGAAGATACCTTATAGTTCAAAAGATTGGTCTGAAATTTGAAAAAAAAAATATATAGATATATTTTTAAAGTGTATTGTATTATCAATTACAAAATTAACAAAATAATAACAAAATTTTAAACTTACACAGATTTTACTATACTCCTGTGCATCTGCAGAGAATGTACCCAGACAATTCCGATCATTGTTAAGCAATAAACTTAAAGGTACTTTGATACATTTATTTTGGAAATGCGATTATATTCACCAGTTTTAGAAAGATGTACATGATGCAATGCAGCAGATCACAGGAATTACTTTTGCTATGACGCATCATTATATCTGTTGAACCTATGTCCTGATGTTTTCGATAAAGCCAAAGCACCATTTCCACACTTCGTGAAACCCTGCTCTTTTCTTACCCCATGGATAATGTATAAAAAGAAAAAAATTTCAATAAAAGTACAAATTATGACTCAAGATTAAAAACCCTTGTGGTTAGAGTTGCCTTTGACTGTCAAACTTAATTAATTTCAGTCTGTGGTCCAACTGTTCTTTACTTTTATTTATTATGCCAATGCAATGTACTTTTTTAACATGTTTTTTTATGTTTTTAATTATTTAAAGCACTTAGAATTGTCTTGTTGCTGAAATGTGCTATACAAATAAACTTACCTTGCCTTACATGGGCATTTAGTTACACGTCCTCTTAATACTCAAGAATATTTTTCCAAACATAAGCTTTTACTGAAAAAAAAGCAGGTTTGTGATAATCAGTAATGTGTCCAAAAGGCTCACTCTGGACCCCCTGCCTATGTTCCGTGTCCTGAGTCTCCGTGTAAGTTACCTCTTAAGTTATCCATAAACCGTTCTACTCACCATGCGGCTCCCAAGTTTGTGTTAGCACTTTGGTCCTGCGAACAACCAGCAATAATTGACACTCCTTGGCTGTTCCAGTGCAATTCTTTCAGAAGTGCCATCAGCATCTTCAGATGCATTACTGCTCCTACTCTGGATTGACTAGTTGATGGTCCATTAGTTGATCCTCCACTGGCTCCTGATATATGTAAAGGTAATCCAAAGGTTGTTTTTTTTTTAAATATATGGCTAATATGCAAAACTGTACATATATATTCATTACACAATATAGGCTACATTTTTAGCTACTCTAACAATACACAAACATTAAAATGTCTCAAAATACACACATAATCATAATAATTTATTAAATTCATTATGCACTTTACATTTTAAAATCTCAAAACGCGACAGGAGAGAAAATCAAGAGCAAGTCTGTACAGTCCATATATACATGCACACATACATGTAATGTAATGTATGCCACATCCAATTATTAAACCAATAAAGGGTGTACTCTTTATACACAAAACATAGATGGTAATATTATAAAACAACATTTAGAAAAATATATAACGTGGTACACTTACCATCACTAGTGGCTGATGCCGGGCAATGCAGAGATGGGTCACTGCCTTCCAGTGCCCCTGTTAGCTGATTAGCTGGTCGACAACCTGGGCTGATAAAATAATTTGCCCAGCTCTACTACAGGATAGCTCTTTTTTTGGCATCCCCGTGTTCCGTTTTCCTTTGTTTTGTTGTTTTCTAATGATCTGTTAACAAACTGTTATGAGTGTTTGTTATAAGTTTCATCTGAAACACTGGACAAGCCCTGAATAAAACTAATTGCTGGGTTTCCTCCACAGACTGAGCAATATGCTTCGTCTTCCCCACCGTGCTTGTTGTTTCTATAGCCTCCAGCTTTGACTTGCACATGGGTGACGCTCGGTTCGCATGGAAAAACCAAATATGCTGCAGTGTCTGAGTTGAATCATAGTTCAATTATCTACTGGTTCCAAATCACGTACGGACACAGGCTCCGCACTGCGTTGGTGGAAAAGTGGTAATAGTTAACTGTGATTATTCTTTCAGTCAGTGGATTATTTTCCAACAGTTACCAGCAGATGAAGAATGACAGCAGATGTGGCTGAAAATTTGAAACTACTTCTGAAAGCCACACAGGTGTGCTCTTTTCACTTGTAAACTATAACCCATGGAGGATAAAAATCCTTATCCCACTGCTTGGGCTGTGGCAAACCACAAGGAAGGAAACTAAAGCTTTTGAAAAGGAGGAACAACACTGTTGAGAGGAGACAAGGCTTTAAGTGTAGATTACAGAAATAACAAGTAACATAGCTATGTTTTATCAGTAATAATTTATCATTTCATGGCCTCTGGGTCTTTACTTCTGTAACTAATTTCTCAACCTACAACAGACAAATGCTGCTTTAAAAGTAGTAAATGATCCAACTGAATTCTAAGCGATTTAAAAGAATAGAAAACACCAAGTCGATATTAAATTACCTTTTAGTTAACCTGTTAATTTTAGAGCAATTTCCACCTGAAATTACCTAACTTAAATAAATCAAGTATAGCTCTACAGTTATAAGGTCTACATGCAAACTTTTAGTACCTGTGTAAAGGTAAGACGTAAAAGAATGTCTTTCAAGTGGAACCACTATTGTAACTGTTACTATGTGTGATTTATTTGTGATTAAACAAAGAAAAGATAAATTTGTTTGAGCCTCGCCAAAAGTTTTTTCTAAATGACATGGAAGACATTGCAAATGCCATAAAAATCTTTTGGAAATCCTAGTAGAAGCCCCCGGTTGTTTTTATCAACATCTTGACTATAACTGCTGCACATTTGACCTGAATCAGTTGAAGCATATTTATTCAGAAAGGTTTTAGTGGGCAATGTGCTAAGTGGAGCTGGGATTTCAGCACAATTTAGCCAAATGTGCCAAAAGTGTGCTGAGTGTGTTTTTTATCTCATAAAAGGGAATCTGGTCAAATAAAAGTGCTGATTTTAATTGTAGGACTCCTTCTGCAGATGGCATGGCCTTTGGTCATGACATTCACGCTGTATATCATCAAAATGTTTCCATTATTTCCAACTGGAGGACTTTTATTGAAAAAAATAATAATTAGCAGTGAAAAACAATGTAAACAAATGTGCAAAAAAACAACCATCAATAAAAAACTATTTAAACAAATGTGCAAGAACAATAATTAATGAAAACTTTATAAATAACTTGGTGACCACAGGAATGTTTTGCCAGCTGAAATTGTGCATTCGAATTGGTATTATTGATTATGGTCCAGATGGTGCTTGCACTAAAAAACAGCTTTAACAGGGTCAGCTGTGACCATTGTGGTGTCAAGTCTAGGTCCTAGAGGATGCCTCCGGATAAATGAAGGAGCATGTGCCTCAATGTCAAGCTCACCTGGAGAGTGCCACTTGTTCTTGTTGTCATCACCAGGTGTAGAGGTAGCCTGACTAGCCAGCCTCGAGAGTTGTTTTACCTCTCAGGTACTTTCCATGTCTTAGACCTCAGCTCTGTGTCCTCAGGCCCAGGGTTCTCGTCCGCTCTCCACTGCTCCTTCTGTGCCCCCCAGTGGTCAACGTCAGAGATTGGATCTTTTCATTCCCTTTGTGCAGGTAAGAGCAGCTGAACACACTGCTCCCCGTCTCCAGAGCACGTCAGCAGCTCCTTCATGGGTTTAGGCCTCTTTAGCTGCAGCTCAGACTGCATACTTGGCATCCTAGTCATTATCACCATTATTAGCAGCTCTTGCTTAGTCATTTGCGTCTTCTCCTCATTTCCAGAACTCTGCTGCCCAGCAAGCAGCTTGTTTCCAGAGCACTGCAGCACAACCAGCAGATTGTTTCCAGAGAACTACAGCACTGCTCGACACTCCAGCGCTTTTTCCACTGAGGGTCTTCCTGGCACCTCAGCTTCAGCTGCTGCTTCCACTGAGGGTCTTCGAGATGCCTCAGCTCCAGCTGCTGCTTCCACTAAGTATCTTCCCTACGCCTCAGATTCAGCTTCTGTCTCTGAGGGTCGGCTGGACGCTTCTGCTCCTGCCTCTGAGGGTCGGCCCGACGCTTCAGCTCCTGCCTCCGCTGAGGGCTGGCGCGACACTTCACCCTTTACCTCTGCTGAGGGTCAGCTTGACACTTCAGCCTCCCCAAACCCACCTTCATTACTGCTGTCTTCTCGAGACCAGCCATACGTCTTGTCATTCTAGCCAACACTTCCGGCACTCCTTCTTGGGTTTCTCTGTGGCTTACTCTCGGAGCTCCTCGGTGCTCCTGCTCAAGCCACTGAGAGTCCTGCCTATGCTTCAGCTCCTGCCTCTGAAAGTCAGACAGATGCTTCAGCTCCTGCTTCTGTCTCCGTGGGTCAACCATCACCTTCATCCTCTGCCGACCAGCTGTCTCCATCATTGTTATCTTCATCCTCACCATCTTCGGCTCCATCATCATCATCGTCATCTGCGCTCCTGGCTCAGTCATCATAATTTGCATTCCTGGCTCAATCATCGTCCTCGTCATCATCATTATCGACACTCCGGTTTGAGATTGAACTGCTTCCGTCTCCAGAGCCTCAACAACAGCTCTGATGCAGATCTCAAGAGCTCCTCTGTGGGTTCAAGCCTTCCTTGCTCCTCCGCGGGTTCAAGTCTCCCGCCCAACCATGCAGTCGACGTAGGGTTCCCCGAGGGTCCCCTACGTGCTGCCGACCTCCAAGGCACCTTTTCAGTCGCGGCCGACCTACAAGGCACCGACTCAGCCGCCTCCGACCTCCAAGACACCTTTTCAGCCGCCACACACCTCCAAGGCACCTTCCAGCCGCTGCGACCTCCAAGGCACCTTCTCAGCCGCTGCCGACCTCCAGGTTGGATTCTCCATGGGTTTCCCATACACCACCACAGCCAGCCTCCAAACCCCCTGCTCTTTTGTCCCCGGCCTCCAGACCCCCTTATCAGCCGTCACTGCCCTCCTAGAGCCCTCCTTAGTCATCATCGATGGTCTTCAAGTCCTCGTCAGCTCCAGCCTAGATGTCCTCATCATCGCTACTGGCATCTGCTGCCAAGATCTACTGGTCTCTTGAACTCTGTGTCTCTTTGGGACAACCTCCCAGCCATCCGTCTGAACTCTGTTCTGCCTCAGGATGACCTCCTGGCCGTCCTCCTGAACTCTGTTCCTGCTTGGATGACCTCGCGGCTGTCCGCCTGAACTCTGTTTTGTGTTTTTGATTCTTGCCCTCCTTCTGAGGTCCCCTCCGCCTGTGTTCTTCTAGTTACTGTTCATAGTGATCAACAGACGGATTGGTGCGGCTGCTGCAGTAATGGGGACGCTGTGCCGGACCATTGTGGTCAGCGAAACTCATGATTTACTGGTTGGTCTACGTCCCTACCCTCACCTATGGCCATGAACTTTGGGTCATGACCGAAAAAACGAGATCCCTGATACAAGCGGCTGAAATAAGCTTCCTCCATAGGGTGGCCGGACACCCAGAGGGTAGTCTGGGTGCCCCTACTAAGCCTGCTGCCCCCGTGGCCCGGTCCCGGATGAAGCGGAAGATGATTGAAGATTGTGGGATTTAGGCACCTGCCCCTTTTCCTCCTTGCCCAAAAGTGCCCTTCTGGTCAAAGAATCTATTTATTTGTTTATTTACTCCCATAAGCCCTTCTCTGACACCTAATCAAAACATGTATTAATAATGCTACTATATATATAATTTCGTAAGACAAGTGACAGGAAAATTCCCCTACAGTCACCCCGTTACCTTAAGCCACAAGGGGCTTTCATGAAGTTTGTGCTCGAAATAACATGCCCAAATTTAATTGAGGTTTTCTCTGCAATTACAAACTCTAAATAAATGATCTGGGTCAAATTAAAGCTAACACTTAGGAGATTCCATAAGAACTGTGAATATCAGAGTAGCTGCTATTGTACCAGAGATAATGAGGATGGAACATGGAGAAAAATTACACTTTTTTTCTCTCGCCAGAAGTCTTTTTTTAATTGTACAGTATATAAACCTTTTAGAGATATCATAAATAGGGCTACAAAGTTTTAAAAACCCTACATCCACTTGTGGACATTACCTGTGCAAAGACTCATGCAGCTGAGGTAAACTAAAGCAAAGTTACAGAGCTTTTAGTAAAGATACACCCAGGCGTTTTTCCCATTGGCACAGTATGGCACATGTTGGGACCACTGACAAAAAATTGTGTACTTGCAAAACTTTAATAAACTTTTTTATGTCTAAAATAGTTTGTTTTTACATATTAGTTTTTAAATTAGCGATATTTATTTTCTATTTTTGTTTTGATTCTGGCCTGTCTGCCTGCTCTGCTCTCACTCATGCAATTAACTCATCTGCTTCACCTGTCTGCTGCTGCGCTGCTGCGCAATCACCGTCATGCCACACACCTGTGGAGCTGCAGTTATATACAGCCCCCTGACAGGCAGACGGTGCCAGATTTTCGAAAACATTTGTGAGTAGTTATCCAGCGTTCCTTCCTGACTGATCTCGTTCCATGACCTTGCCTTACGGATTATTCCTTCTTGCCTGCTCCTCGTCTGACGGATTGGATTTTGGATTTCGACTCTGTTTTCTGCCTCTGGTTTATGTCTCTGCCTGCCCCTTGTCTGACGCCTCTAGCCCTGGAATTCGACCCTGTTTCTGTCCCTGGATTTACGTCTCAGCCTAGCCACTGGTTTATTCAGCCTGAGCCCGCCTGGCTCTCTAGTCTGCCTGGATTTATTGTCAAGAGGACAATCACAGCTCTCTGTGTTCCTGTCACAGCGTCAGCTGGTTCCCCGGAGGATTTGGATCAGTCGGCAATCCGACTTCAGTCTGTTGGACGCTTCCTCATTAACTGTCTGGATCTTTTCCTCCTCTGGATTCTGTGCCTCATCACCAGACTGAGAAGGTTAGTGGCTTTATCTAACTCCTTGCAGATCCTGAGTTTTATTCAGCCACTAACTAGTCCCTCTGTTCTCAGTGGTTCCTTGAAGCTGACTGCTGTTCTTCTGCTCTCTGATCCTGAGTTTCTGAATAAACCTTTTTACTTATCACTTTGTGTTTGGCTGAATTTGGGTTCTCTGTCACTGGTCGTGATACCAAGTCTTCTCATCGCCCTCCTGCTGGACTCTTGCATCCCCTACCCATTCCTCCTCGTCCCTGGTCACACATAGCCATGGACTTCGTCACAGGTTTGCCAGTTTCTAATGGTTTCACAGTTCTGTTAACCATCATCGACAGATTTTCTAAGATGGTTCACCTAGTCCCTCTCAAGAAGTTGCCCTCAGCCAAGGAAATGGGGGACATTCTGGCACGTGAGGTTTTTTCGCCTTCACGGCATACCCACAGACATTGTCTCAGACAGAGGGCCCCAGTTTGTGTCACGTTTCTGGAAAGAGTTTTGTTCCTTGCTGGGGATTACTGTTAGTTTGTCCTCAGGATTTCACCCACAGTCGGATGGACAGACTGAGAGGGCCAACTAGGAGGTGGAGACCAAACTTTGCGCACTATGTGAGTCAGACGCAACCAAATGGTCTCAAAATGTACCCTGGGTTGAATATGCTGTCAACACCCTCCCAGCTAGTGCCACGGGGTTATCCCCTTTCCAAGTTGTGTTTGGTTTTCAGCCACCCTTGTTCACAGTCCAGGAGAAAGAGGCTGAGGTTCCTTCTGCTCAGGCCGCGGCCCTAAGATGTCAGCGCATCTGGAGGAAGGCAAGAAGGTCTATGATCAGAATGTCGGAGGTGCAGGCACGCACAGCAAATCATCTGAGAATCCCTGCTCCAAGCTGGGACAGAAAGTTTGGCAATCCACCAAGGACCTCCCGCTTCTGGTTGACTCCCGTAAGCTGGCACCTCCTTTGTGGGACCCTTTCCCATATCCAAGATCATCAATCCTGTGGCTGTTCGTTTACGTCTGCCTCGTGCCATGAGTGTTCACCCTACCTTCCACATGTCCCAGATCAAGCCCTATGTGGTGTCCCGTCTTGTTGTGAAAAGCACAGTGGGAGATGTACTTACCCGATAAAAATTACGAAACCACAGATTATTGTTTTAAGAGAGGAAATTCTGAAGGTAAGAACGTTTTTAGATGATGTTTTCCATTTGTGACTGATAATTCTAGTCTTCTTTTGCTGCTGGTTTGCTAAATCCTGGATGGATTGTGATAAAACTTATATTTTGGGAATCTGTGAGGTCTGTGCTGTCTGCAGATACTGTTTGTGTGTGTACAAGCTGCCGGAGGGGCAGCTAAGACCAAGTTTTGTGGTGGCAGCATTCTGTGGATTTTGATTACTTGCTGAGTCAATTGCTTCAAATAAGTACACCCCCTCTCCTGTTTTCGGGGGATGGGTAGGAAGAGATTTTAAGCATCTGTGAAGCGAGCAATAACTGTCCCTCGCACAGTGACGCACAGAAGATGACCATGTAGCCCAGTATATGTCGCTTTTGGTCCAGATTCCAGGACAGTTGTTGGTCGAAAAAACGGTAAGTGAGTGAATTTATAAGATAAACTAAACTTGTCAGACAAAACGACAACTTTGTAATACACGCAGGGAGAGAAAGGAGAGGGCTCCGCACTCTCTGAGCGGAAGGAGACAGGTGAGGAGAAGCTATTGTTGTTATGTTACGAGCTAGCTGCCAGCTAAAGACTTTGAAGATGTCTATAAAACTCAGCACTATTGCTGTAATATTTGTAGAAAAGCTACTTTGAGGAGATGTGTGATGATGAGATGCATTGGTGCTGCAATTTATATATATTTAACCTTTTGGGGGGGGTGAAAATGCAGTTATTCTTAATCAATAAGCTGTTTAGAGGTTAGAATCAAGTAACCAACCTGTAATCAACCTGTAATCAACCTGTCACTAACAAATATTTTTTTAGATTATATCACTTTTCTCTGTCAAAATTTGTCTCCACAACTAATAATGTGGGTTTGTACATTTTAATTTAATTAGATATGATGTAATAATATGTTAATGTTAAAACATTTTTTATATTCGTACTCGTCGTCTTCCGCTTTATCTGGAACCGGGTTGCAGGGGCAGCAGACTCAGACAGCAGAGTCCCTGATCCTCATCCCAGCCGCTTCATACTTGGATGCAAACCGCCCCAACGCATGCTGTAGGTCCTGGCTAAAGGGGGCCAGCAGGACCACGTGATCTGCAAAAAGAAGAGACAAAATCCACTGGTCCCCAAACCGGACCCCCTCCGGCCCATGGCTATACCTAGAAATTCTGTTCATAAAAGTTATAAACAGGACCAGTGGTAAAGGGCAGCCCTGCCAGAGTCCAACATGCACCAGTAACATGTCCCACTTTGTGCAAGCAATGCGGACCAAACTCCTGCTCCGCTTGTACAGAGACCGGATGGCCCCTAATAAAGGGCCCCCGACTCCGTACTCCTGGAGCACCCCCCACAGGGCACCATGAGGGACACAGTCGAATGCCTTCTCCAGGTCCAGAAAACATATGTGGACTAGTTGGGTAAACTCCCATGAACCCTAGAGTACCCTGTAGAGGGTATAGACCTGGTACAGTGTTCTATGGCCAGGACAAAAACCATGCTTCTCCGCTTGAAGCCAAGGTTCGACTATTGGCTGGACTCTCCTCTCCCATACCCTGGCATAGGCTTTACCAGGGAGGCTGAGGAGTGTGATCCCTGTATAGTTGGTCACCTTTCTTGTGAAGGGGGACCACCACCCCGGTCTTCCAGTCCAGAGGCACTGTCCCCGTGGAGCTTTTTAACCACCTTGGTGACTTCAGCCTGGGTGATGAAAGAGTCCAACCCCAAGTCCCCAGTTTGTGCTTCCACCAGGAGAGGCGTGACGGCAGGATTGAGGAGATCCTCAAAGTACTCCTCCCACCACCTGATAATGTCCCCAGTCGAGGTCAGCAGCTCCCCACCCCCACTGTAAACAGTGTTGGCGAAGAATTGCTTCCCCCTCCTGAGGCGCCGGACGGTTTGCCAGAATTTTTTCGAGGCCAACCAGTAGTCCTTCTCCATGGCCTTACCGAACTCGTCCCAAGCCCGAGTTTTTGCCTCTGCTACATCCCGGGCCACGGCACGCTTGGCCTCACGGTACCCGTCAGCTGCCTCATCAGCTTAACAGCATCCCTTACTGCCGGTGTCCACCAGTTCGAGGATTGCCGCCGCGACAGGCACCACAGCATCAACAATAAACGTAAATAACATGGTCCACTTGGACTCTATGTCTCCAACCTCCCCCAGAATCTGGTCAAAGCTCTACCGGAGGTGGAAGTTGAATACATCCCTGGGCTCTGCCAGACGTTCCCAGCAGACCCTCACTATACGCTTGGGCCTGCCAAGTCTGTCCGGCTTTCTCCTCTTCAAGCGAATCCAACTCACCACCAGGTAGTGATCAGTGGACAGCTCAGCCTCTCTCTTCACCCGAGTGTCCAAGACATACGGCCGAAGATCTGAAGACACAACAACAATGTCGATCATCGACCTCCTGCTTAGGGTGTCTTGGTGTCAAGTGCACTGATGAACACCCTTATGCTTGAACATGGCTAGCACAGAAGTCCAATAACGAAACACCACTCCGATTCAGATCGGGCAGGCCATTCCTCCCGATCACGCCTCTCCAGGTGTCTCTGCCATTTCCCACGTGGTCGTTGAAGTCCCCCAGCAGAATAATAGAGTCCCCGGGAGGGGCACTATGCAGCACCCCCGACAGGGATGCCAAGAAGGCTTGGTACTCTGCACTACCGCTCGGCCCGTAGGCCGAAATGACAGTCAGAGACCTGTCCCCTACCTGAAGGCACAGGGATGCGACCCTCTCATCCACTGGGGTAAACCCCAACATGAGACGGCAAACCCAGCAAACCCACCCCAGCTCGCCTCCTCTCCCTGCGGGCCACTCCAGAGTAGAAGAGAGTCCAGCCTCTCTCAGGGAGTTCGGTTCCAGAGCCAATGCTGTGCGAGCCTGACTCTTTCTAGTCAATATCTCTTGACCCCCATTTGAGCACTCAAACACCTCCACCACGTTAAGGTGGCGGTTCAAGAAGGTTTTTTTGTTTTGTTTTATTTTTTATAATTAATAATGTGTTTGCTTTAGTTCCAAGCTGGTTTGTAAAGAAAGACCTCTGAAACAAACAAGGAAGGAGCTGCTTGAAGCAGCCAAAGGTAGAGGATTGTTAACCTACTGGGTTAGAAAGAGGACAACAGGTAAGAACAAAAGTATTAAGATTTTACATTTATTTTATTATTAGGGCCTTTACTACAGTACACTAAAAGGCCCATCTGTTTATTTTTGTAACAGTTTAATTGTGTAAAAACGAAAAATGTGAGCTAGCTCTCTAATAAAATATTTAATACACATAGGCATGGTATTGAGTTCTGTATTATAGTTTTCCCTAGATTTTATTTATTAGATTTTATTCAATTGTATATGTCCATGCTTACTATTTTGTAGTAAATCAAACTATCTTGTTTTACATGGAGCGCCTGCCCCTTTAGTGGTGTCTGCAAGGCCCTGCCACATCATGATGCTGCCACCCAGGGGCGGACTGGCCATCGGGAGCACTGAGACATTTCCTGGTGACCTGGCCGCTGGCCAGGCCCGCTCTGTGATCACTGAGGTGCGGGACCAGGGTTTCAGTTTGGGTTGCGCTTATAAAAGCAATCCATACCGCTTGTGCGGCTCACTTGGGTATCTGCCTGGCGGAAACTCCCACAGACTACAGTAGTGATACAGACACACACCCTCCTTTTTGTGTCTGAGAGCTAGTAAAACATTTTAAGGTACTGCAAATTTTAAGTCCAAAAACATGACTGTAAGGTTAACTGGTCCCTCTCAATTGTCCTTAGGTTTGAATGGGTGTCTGCATGGTTGTTTGTCCTGTGCATCTCTGTGTTGCCCTGCAATGGACTGGCGATCTGTCCAGGATGTACCCCGCCTCTTGCTCGTAGACCACTGGAGATAGGTACCAGCTCCCCTGTGCGGAAGAAGTGGGTATAGAAAATGGATGGATGAATGGATTGCTGGATGGATGGATGGATGATGATGGCTTAAAAATAAGGAGTGGACTGAAGCTGGACTTGGCGCATCAAAAGCCACTACCCACAGATGCATCCTACACATGGGTGCACCTTTCTGCTTGTGTTTCTCCACAGGTGAAGAGTCATAGAGCAGAAGGTGTTTATAGCCATGAAGCTGTTCATACGAAAGCTATGGCGGGACCCTTGGTGGGAGTACTTTTGATGTAGCAATGTCTGGGCAGATGTACAACAGCAGTGGTGAGTGAGGTAGGAGCTGTAGCTGAATACGTTTAATAGCAGAATACTGAATTAAATTAGTTGTTTAATGAAAAATAGAAGATAGTCAGAATGAGAGCAAACCATGAAGCTAGATTGTCCAGCCACAGGGTTGATGACTTTAAAGATAGCGTACAGCTCTGCTGCTTGCTGTAGAGGAGAGCAGAAGTCAGCTGATATGCCAGTGCTGACAACACAAGTAGTATTTTTTCAGATGGTTTTCAGTTGGACATACAAGCAACGGTACCGCCAGTAGAAATTCAGATATGATAAAAAAAATCACAAAAAGAGAAGAAAAAGCCAGGGAGCAGAGGCAACAACACATGCTGGCGTTCACTCAAAACTCCCAGAAGGTCACCCCAAGGAGGAATCTAATTCGTACAAAAGGAGGCCCAGTATTGAGTGTATAGAAATGAAAATACTTTTCAGAAGCCTGACATTTCTTTTTAAAATATCCTTTGGAATTGATCTTATGTAATATTTTAATTTTCTGAGACAATAAGTTTGGGGTTTTCATTATCTGTAAGTAATTTGCTTGTAGGGCAAAAAGTTCAGTTTCTGTCTTGTCTGATCAGTAAGTTTGTCCCATTATTTTATTTAATGTTCACCCATATAAAGATTCTTCCATTGTTTTGTCTGTGCTTGGGTCTTCTACAACACACAGAGGAATCTGGCCATATGGAGCCAGAAAAAATGTTTAAGGAAATACTTAGTTGTACATGGATATTTTGGCCAGACTGAGTTCTAGTGTGTGGATGAAGCTTCTTGAAGAGTTAAAGGCATTTCACACATTGTGTTGATAAGTGTCTAATTGTTCTAAACACTTTTAAAGTTGGCACTTCTTGGTTGCAGAAAGTATTGCAACAATATGAAAAGAATTTGCACCAAAAGCTTTGTAGTGTTTTGACATCTTAATGCATAATTCACGTCTTTGTGACATGAAACACTGTAACACTTCGCTTCACTTTGGTGAAACAAGTCGTAGGGTTTCTCCCCACCGTTACTGAGTACACCTTAGGGGTTTGGTTGTGGTTGCTGATTCCATGTACCAGATACAAAGTGGCATAACCTTTGTTGGGACCCAACTATGAACAAAAATGTCCTGCACAAACCATATTGCCTGACCACATAGCCTGAGAACAAAGGAACTGTTAAAACAACTCAAGATTCAATTCAATTCAATTCAGTTTATTTATATAGCGCCAATTCACAACACATGTCGTGTCAAGGCACTTCACAAAAGTCAGGTACATACATTCCCATTAATCCTAACTATTGAACAGTGCAGCCAGATTCTGTTATTTATTCAAATTGGATCAAAAGTTTTTCTATCTAAGGAAACCCAGCAGATTGCAACCAGTCAGTGACTTGCAGCATTCACTCCTCCCGGATGAACATGTAGAGACAGTGGACAGTCACTGGCGTTGACTTTGCAGCAATCCCTCATACTGAGCATGCATGTAGCGACAGTGGAGAGGAAAAACTCCCTTTTAAACAGGAAGAAACCTCCAGCAGAACCAGGCTCAGTGCGAGCGGCCATCTGCCACGACCGACTGGGGTTAGAGAGAACAGAGCAGAGACACAAAGAGAACAAAGAAGCACTGATCCAGGAGTACTTTCTATGGGAAGGAAAAGTAAATGTTAATGGATGTAGCTCCTTTAGTCGTTTCACCTAGAAAGAAGGAACAGATAAACTCTGAGCCAGTTTTCAAGGTTAGAGTCTGAAGAGAGCACATAGAGTTAGTTACAGTAAAAGCTCAGTCAGTAGCTATGTCTAGGAGAGAGAAAGGGTTAAACACTGAAAGACCCTGAAAGACAGGGCCATGTGGATCATCGGTAGAGGGTGAGCATTAAGTTGTTGCCAGCAGAAGCTTGGACGATGCCCCTCTCCAGAAAGGTGTTACAGGTAGACACAGAGTCAGGCCAGGTGTAGCTTTTAGGAAGAGAAAAGAGAGAGAACAAAGTTAAAAGCTGAAATAACAGCAAATAATACAAAATTGAAGAGTAGTGTGAGAATGTAGCGAAAAGGTTGAAAGTGGTCATTATGTCCTCCAGCAGCCTAAGCCTATAGCAGCATAACTACAGAGATAGCTCAGAAGATCCCAGCATTCTCAGCATTTCATACCTGGGCTATGCCTATACTCAATTCACATCTTAGTCCTAAACCTAACCACTAGCCAAATAGCAAGTAAAGACCATTAAAATGTCCACAATTTACAAGAAATGGTCCTCACTTTGATGGTGAAGTACAAAAAATGGTCCTCACTCAGCGGCAAAAACAGGAGCACACACACACACATACACACACATCCATATATACACATTCATACACCAGCTTAATTGTGATTTTGTTGCATTGAGATTTTTCTCTGTCTTTGCTTATCACCTTTTGTTTTGTAGTTTAGTGATAGCCAGAGTTTATTGACAAATATTTTAACTGTGAAATTGGGATTTTACAGTAATACATTCTGGTGTGGTTTAAACAGAAGCTGTTTGTGTTTATTCTTCATTTGTGTGCAGTACTTGATGATTGAGAACGCCAGTGCTTGAACTCACTCCTTCATTAATTGCTCTCCATTACGACACCTCATCCAGCCTGGACTGAATGAGGTGTGGACTGAACATTAACCTAAACAGACTGAAAGTGTCTCCTCTTCATCAACTCCTGAGCACCAGCTCCTGCTGAGGATGAGCAGCGTCCTCAAGTCCATAAGCCTATAAGGATTTTCTGTTTCCTGTGGCTGAGTATTTGACTTACCAGCTCCTTCATGGTTTTGGCCTTCTGAACCCCTCCACATCCACATTTCATTTTGGGATATTAGACTTATGGAGGGTGAATAAATATTTTTCACTTTTCAGATTTTGTTCTGGAAAAAAAAATACATCACAATTATTATTATAATCCTCTGAGTGGGCCTATCACATAAAATCCCAATATCATACATTAAGATGACGAAACATATAAAAGCTTTAGGGGAAAACTATGAACCCTTTTGCACCGCAGATCATTTTATTGTGTTCCATCTTCTTTAATGATTAACTCAGAGCTGGTGCACTGCAGACATTTTTAAATTGTAAGCTTGGGTCTCAGATCAAACCATGTTCCGTTTTTCTTTCACTCTCTTTCACTCATATTATCCAGGACGTGGGTTTTTAGCTGAGGATGAGGTGAGAACAGTAGCAGCGCGTCAGGAAAGCTGCTGAGCCTCCCTTCTCTGTGCGCCAGAGGGGGCGTGGCCGCTGACGTCTGGAGAGGGGGGTTCGGTGAAAGGGGCGGGCGGCCGGAAACATATTGGGAGGCATGAAGTTCTCGGAGGACGGAAATCTTAGGAATGGGCGCCCCTGTCGATGATGCGTCTGTCTGAAACTTTAGTTTGACTTCAGTTCCGTCGAGCCGCGTTTTTGGACTCATTGGAGGTGCAGCTTTGAAGGCGCAGAAGGACCGTGTCAAAGTCCAGAAGAAGCTGGTTTGGTCTGATCAGCAAAGTGACAGGTCAGTGACACACGTTGCTGTCTTTGCCATGCCAGGCTCAGGGAGCGGAGTTTACTCCGACAGGTGCTCCTCCTGCAGCGGAAAGTGAAAAGGAGTCTGGATGAAACTGCGCTGGGAAAAAGTTACATTAGATAGATCGAACATGGCAAGTTTACAGCAACTTAGTTTCATATATCTGTTAATTATGACCCCACAAAAAAATCGAAACAACATAAAAAAAGAGAAATAACAGGTTTACACAGCAATACGAAAACAATAGTTATGTGTGGAGTGGTAATAGATGTTATAGATCAATAACAGTGGCAAAATATGACAATTTTCTACAAGAAAATACAAAAAAAACGAATAAAAAATTTTTTTATAAAGATAAAAAAATTAAGGTTAACTATGGGAAATCCTCCTCAAATGAGAATTTAATTCTGATTTCTTATTCTTTGGCTTTTTATCTTTTTTCATCAAAAATGACTGGCATCGATTTATGTTCAATCAGTTTTTTTTTTTTCAACTAAATATATTTTAAAAATGAAGGATTAAAGTTTCCCTCAGTACCAATTACAGATGCGTTCAGTCAAAGCTAAAACAGAAGGTTGTTGTACAAAAATTAGGAAAATGTTTTTTTCAGTAAACCTGCTTATTCTGCAGAATATTATATTTTTTGGAGTTCTGCTCTTTATGGAGTAACACAAATGTTGGGCAGATCTGTGAACTGAAGTGGAGGTCAGTGTTAAGGTACGGAGTTGGACACAATGGGAGAGTGAAGGGAGACAGGAGCAGCCTGGGAGCTGCCTGAGGCTTAAAGCAAATCATGGTGTGGAGAAAAATCTAAAGTAGTCACTCTCTGTATTTACTTGTAAGTTTCCTGTCCTTATTGTGCAGAAAAAAATTACATTGTTTTCCAATCTACTCTTTATAGACCAACACTGGGAGTCTAAGAAGCTGATGTCTGCTGGTTAATTAGTTGGGCTATCTGCTCTGGTAGAGCCTGCAGTCAGCTGTGTAACAGACAGGCTGCTCAAAGGTTTCCCAGTGTAGATTTAAAAAACTGTTACTTAAGTGTTTCCACAGCTTGAAGTTCTTTGACATTTTATTTATAGAGTTCATGTTGGAGGAACAGGTGTTGAAGTTAACAGAAAATGAAAAATGGAATATGTAAATGTCTGACAATCCAAAAGCTGAGAGTTTTATTTCAGCTTCCTCCTGCCACATGTCGATGTCCCCTTGGGCAAGGCACTTTGCCCCAAGTTGGCAAACGATCTAGGTGTGAGTGTTTGTGAGTATGACTGAGTGAATGTGGCTCTAATGTAAAGAGCTTTGAGTGGTCAGTATGACTAGAAACGTGCTGTAGAAATGTTGTCAATTTAATATAAGTAGCTTACATGTCTAATTTCAAACAATGAGCAACGTAAAATTCTTTACATTTACTCATGCGTATTGGTTTATGATTGTAATGTTCAATAATGGTTACATTCTAACATCAGCTGCTTTATTTCTGTTACAAATCCTTCTGAAACCTTTTGTTTGACACAATGAGAGCGACTGTCTGTCGCTGCATGTTCGTCTAGGAGGATTGAATGCTATAAGTCAAGGACTAGATGCAATCTGCTGGGTTTCCTTATAAAACATTTTAACCAATTTTAACAATAAACTGAACTTAACTGCATTTTTCGATAACTAGGATCAATTTGGAATGAATGTAACTGGAATCTGTATGATTGGGTTGAATCTACTTTTTTTATAAAGTGCTTTGAGACGGTATTTGTTGTGAATTGGCTCTATAGAAATAAGCTGAACTGAACTGTATAAAGTTTAACTGAAGATGTTGTTACAGTCAGCAGTTGATGGAGAGAGTTAGGTCGATTTAGAGGGGCTTTGGACCCCTAAAATTTAAGCCCCCGTTTTTGACTTCTAATCTTTATTTTTCTGACATGAAAGCTGTGCAGATATGCACTTTACATAAAGAAGCAAAACAGAGCCAAAACATAATTGAAATTATTAGTGTTTCATTAACATGCATGACATAAATTAACATAAGAATAAAATGATCTTCCTGGTTGCTTCTCCTGCGGTATGTCAGGCAGGGGGATGTGGGGCCGTTCGAGGTCAATTGCGTGTGGGTGAGGGACCTGTTTTTGTAAACATGTGGACAGTACTGGAAGCAGAGGCTGATCTGGGAAAGTTAGAGCGAAGAACCGACTTCTGACAGATTTTGTAGAATGGAAGTTGCACCATTAAAACTGTGACTCTTCCCTGTCTGCTGCTCACTGTTGTAGAAAGTGGATGAAGTTACCTGTGGTGCCAGTATTAGTTCAGGCTCTCCGAAGCCTTCTGAATAACGATAAAAAATTTAATTTAAAATTTTAAATAAATCAAATAAACCTTGACTACAAATTTAAGAATCACAGAAACACCTTTTTTCTTATCCCTTTTTTGTTTATATATCTGCCAGGGGATGTTGGCTAAATGAATGTCAGCACACACTGAGGACATAAGCATATAAACACAATAGTGCTGAAACAATTAAACATAAATGAAACATTATTGAAATAATTGTCAACTAATTTAGTAATTGAATATACAGACTCTAAAATATGCCATTTGCTGAAAGAACAACACACTCAGAGCAGCAGTTTGGCCAAAATTGTATAAAAATATATATTTTGCATAAAAAAATAAATAAATCTTTGTCTGTTAATATGCTCTATCCAGAACTCCTCAAGTGGCATAGCTTTAGCTGTACCTGACTCTAATTCTAAAAAATGTCCCATTAAGCACCTTTTGCTATCTGATTATTAATCAATTAATCAAAAAAATAATTGACAGAGTAATCGATTAGAAAAAAAAACGTTAGTTGCAGCCCTAAAACACAATCTAATTTAGTCACTAGTCATACATTAATGGTAAAAAAGTCAGTTCTTCAGTTATTTAAATCTAACCTTAAATGTACCAAAACACGAGAAATTTCACTTGTCATTATTTAGTGGTCGGACAAGAACCCAGTAGAAAAGCTTTGAGTTAAAAACTTAGTCCACCCTATGATCCAGCATCTCGTAGAACAACCTTCAGCAACAAGAAATCTGAACAGTGATTTGAAGGCAAAGGATGGTTACACCAAATATTGATTTGATTTAGAGTTCTCATTTGTTCATTCACTGCATTTTGTTGTGAATGCAAATAAATGATTAATAAATGATATATATGTGTATGCATGTGCGTGTGTGTATGTGTAAGTGTTATATATATATATATATAATGTGTATGTATATATGTATGTATATATATATATATATGTATGTATATAATATATATTTGTATGTATATTATCATAATATAATCTCTATAATATATATATATATATAAATACTATATAAGTATATATGAGAAATAAATATCTATATAGGGACAATAAAAAAATAAAGTAAAGAACCGAAACTATAAAATATATAGTTAAAGATACCGAATCAAAAAAAAAGTATATATAATATATATATATAATATATAATAGAATAGAAGAATTTAAATTCAAACTTGTATTGAAGTAGTTTAGCGACAGTGCTAATGCCAAAGCTAGCTAGTTTCCTAACCATGAGGCAGTCGCTGCTAATGAATAGTTCATCTTAGCTGTGGTTGTCAGTGAAAGGTTTAACATGCAACCTTGTTAAAAGTTTATTTATATTCCAGTAACCTTTTATACCTTAATCACAAACCATTTTTTAAATGTTTTCGAACCAGATGAGCTAAATTATTTAAGAATTAAGTAGAATTCAATCATTTAGAAGAAGTACAGTATATTTTAAAAATGTGAAATTTACCTAATTTATCTTATAACTATCGAACTAACTTCATTACTATTAAAAAATGTTGCTTAAAATCCACCCAAAAGAAAGTACGCATATATTTTCCCCAATGTTATAAGGTAAATCGTAACTGTTTTATTAGTGTTTTATAGTTTATATTATTCTCTTGGCTCAAATGTAAAATGGACACCAGTTTCCTTAGATATATCCTTCCTATTGATTTTTTTTATACATCTCCCTGCAGCTGAGGTGCAGTTACAATATGATACATTTTTACATCTCTGTATACGAATTGGATTTGCTTTTCTTATGGAGTGTGTTGATGTGACATTCGTTGTAAGACGGTACTTTAAAACAAACAAAACAGAACTGAATGAACTCATTCAGGAGTCTGTCTCTGCTGGAGTCTGTCCAGGGTGTCCCTCCGTCTGTCCCCAGCACCCTTCTTACCCTGAATAACAAAAATCAAGAAATAAAGTTTCTCTATTTTGAATAAGTTGGCTTTATTACAATAAGGCTAGATACATTAGTTTATCACATCTACAGGACTTATCAGCTGCTGTTTAATTTTTTTTAAACACTAATAATAATTTAGACTTTATTGGTCTCACAATGGAGAAATTATCCTTTGCAGTTAAGCCATCCATTAGGGAGCAGTGGGCTGCCATTGTGCTCAGGGACCCAGAGTGGCAGGCTGTAGGATTCGAATCAGAGTACTTGTGGCCCCCCAAGGACGCAAATGCCCTGCTCTCTAGGCCACCACTCTCACTTTCCACTAGAAATCAGTGAGTAGGTGCCGCCACCCCCCCCACCCCCCACCCCAGCCTTGAGACTGCTCGCAGTGTAATTATAATCTGTGTGTGGCTGTAAATATTAGATTCCTTTTCCACTTGCAAATACCTGAGGTGTGGGGGAGTCAAAGTGTGTGTGTGTGTATGTGTGTGTGTGTGTTCGTTTGTGTGCAGAGGGGAGGATGGAGGGAAGTCCTGCCATAACCTGAAATAAAAAGTCAGACTTTGAGCACATCCTCTTCCGTTCTCCGCTCCGGCATCGTCGTTGAAAGGAATTCCTCCGTTTGCCGCTGAAAACTCATCAAGGCCACATTAACTTTATGGTTCCTGATCTCCCCCACCCCTACCCTCCTACTCTGTCCAGCCAAAGGATCCTCCATCACCAGAGATATAGTAGAACAAAATGGGATGGAGATGTGGTCATATAGAGCTGAAAAGGAGCTCTGTATGTTTGTTTGATTGCAGCTGGTCGTTTCCAGGCAGGTGAGGCGGCAGCGAGAAGACATTGTCATGCCTCAACTGTAGCAGTTATCGTTACTATGGTTACATGGGCAAATAGACCTTTTTCTCAAATCTGATTTAAATTACTTCTGTTTAAAGATTTCTACCAAAGGGCTCAGATGGCAGAGATCATCAGAGGAAGATTAACCTGTTTTGTTTTGTTTTGTTTTACCAGCTGATGTGGTGGATATTTAGTGAGTAATATGCTTATTTATTAGAGATTCGGCAATCTGAATTTTGTGGCGAATTTTCCAAGTTTTCAAAGTTTTCACCTGCAAATTTTAGACAATGTGTTATAGTGTCATAATAGACATGGGAGCAGAGAATCCGCTGTCCTCTCACCCTGGAACACACCAGAGCAACAAGTTCAATTCAAGCAAAACTTGTGTATGAAACACAGGTCATTATTGATAATACATGTTAATGGTGGAGAATAGAGTACAGCCGTGGGTTTCTGGTAACATTTCACAGATGAGCACCAGGGGGCATGGTAGGTGCCTTCTCAGTTCCCAGAGTGTGAAAGAAATCTTTGTTTCATTGTAGCAAAAGTGTGTCGTACATTTCTGTTCAGCCCCCTTTACATTGATACCCCTAAATTAAATTCAGTACCACAAACTGCCTTCAGAACTTGCGTTATCAGTAACCAGTGTACAGCTGTGAGTAATTTATTTTGAGTCTAACTGCAGCTGTTCTGTTTCTGGCCTCAGAGGTTTGTTAGGTGAGAGAATAACTTGCCGAGATCAGGGTAAGGTTAGAGAAAAAAACCCACTCCAACCACCCGCTAAGCCTCAAACACTGTGGCCTGTCAGTTGAGCTCCTCTGCTCTGAAAAGTCTGGAAAACTTTTCAAAGTATGTTCATTTATGAACTGATTGCATGGATAAAGTTTTGAGGTCTACTTTATGCCTAAAAACATCTTAAAACTACTCTTTGTGACCAATACTCTTTGTGGCCTTCAAATAATAAATTTCTGCACTCACCTTCTCCATTTACCTCTGCTGGTAGTGAAAGTCATTGTGGCATACCTTGCTGGCCCAAATCTGCAGAAGTAGGCGCTGATGCGTCCTCAATAAAATGGGTGGAGTAAACACACACCTGGGTACTTTGAGTCATGCTTACTCAGGATTGGAACAGTACTTGGGCCAGCGTTGACATTTCAAAAATACCCAAGCACACAGGTACAGAAAAGTAGGCATATTGAGAAATGGCCAAGTTATCCAGGGTACTGCTAATGATTTAAGTATTTGGTTCAGGTGTGTTGAAGCAGAGACGGGACACTGGACACTGGAGTTTGACACCCGGGATCTACAGCAAGTTTATGAAACAGCACAGCCATTAACGTTTTCCAGCAACATTACCTGTTGGACCTGTTCTGATTGTAGCTTCCACTTATAAAGATACACAACATGTCCCTGACAGAAACTGCTAAGGGTGTAAGTGCCATTGGAGAGCGAGCAGGTAGGCTGTACCTGCGGTTTGAGGCGTGTTCCTCGGGTGACAGCCATGGTACCGTTTCTTCATACCAAAGTGATGGTGCAGCTGCCTGACCCAGAGCTGAGGGACAGATTGAGGCTGTGTATTTTCCTTTCTCTGCATTGGCTTAATAAACCATATCTGTGCTTGGGATGGGGGGGATGGGGTAGAAATGGTTTATGCAACTTAAATATTAATTCCACATTTTTATTCACAGACAGGTTTAAAAGATTTAAAAATCTTCACCATAATTTCATGGTTGGAAGGTCCAGTTCTGGGCTCCCCCTCTACCCTGGGGCCCAGGACAACTTGGCCATCTGTCTCCCCCTGCTAGCAGCTCTGGATGGTTACATAACTCCAAAGATCCTAAAGTAGGAAGGTTGCCCCATCTTTAACGAGTCCTTTTTATCTCTTAGGGGTTGAGAGTAAAGTTTCATAGCACCTTTTTATTTCTGGGCTGATGGGTCCTGCTGGCTTTCATCCTTCAGGTTAAAGCAGCTGCTGTGGTTTCTCATATTTGTTGTAAAACAAACATAAAAAAACTTTTTGTGATCAACTTTTACGTACTACATATGTTTTATGGACCGTGTAAGTTTTCTTCTCATCTCTAGCTGCTGAGCTCTGTACTTTTGCATCCATTCACTGGTAACCGAAACATAATATTGGAGCTGCACAGCTGATCTGTCAGTTGCTATTTGACAATGTTATAACCTGATGAACAGTATTGAAGTCCATTCCTCAAAGAATTCCAGAGAAAAACTGGTTCCAACAGTCATTAGTGTGATGTTTTTTTTTTTTGGTGCATGAGTTTGTTCCTTTACCATAAGGGTCTTTGATGTTCTTTACAGATATATAAGTCACCGGCCACTTTATTAGGTACACCTTGCTAGTACCGGGTTGGACCCCCTTTTGCCTTCAGAACTGCCTTAATCCTTCATGGCATAGATTCAACGTACTGGAAACATTCCTCAGAGAGTTTGGTCCATATTGACATGATGGCATACCACAGATGCTGCTGATTTGTCGGCTGCACATCCATGATGCGAATCTCCTGTTCCACGACATCCCAAAGTTGCTCTATTGGATTGAGATCTGGTGACTGTGGAGGCCATTTGAGTAAAGTGAACTCATTGTCATGTTCAAGAAACCAGTCTGAGATGATTTGTGCTTTATGACATGACACGATATTCCTGCTGGAAGTAACCATCAGAAGATGGGTACACTGTGGTCATAAAGGGATGGACATGGTCAGCAACAATACTCAGGTAGTAGGCTGTGGCGTTGACATGATGCTCAATTGGTACTAAGGGGCCCAAAGTGTGCCAAGAAAATATTCCCCACACCATTACACCACCACCACCAGCCTGAACCGTTGATACTAGGCAGGATGGATCCATGCTTTCATGTTGTTGATGCCAAATTCTGACCGTACCATCCGAATGTCGCAGCAGAAATCAAAACTCATCAGACCAGGCAAGGTTTTTCCAATCTTCTGTTGTCCAATTTTGAGCCTGTGCGAATTGTACCCTCACTTTCCTGTTCTTAGCTGACAGGACCATGTCTAGACCATGTCTACATGCCTAAATGCATCGAGTTGCTGCCATGTGATTGGCTGATTAGAAATGTGCAGTAACGAGCAGTTGGTGTACCAAATAAAGTGGCCGGTAAGTGTATGGTCAGGCAGTGAGTGAAGCCGAGATCAGCTGGTGTGCTTACTAAATATGTGCATTTCTGACTGAAATACATGATTTTATGCCTAAATTTATCAATTTGCTACATTCTGTTGGATTCATGTTAATGTGTGATTAAAGACATAACTTTAAAATAAAACCAGAGTATTTAAAAACAGTCTTGACTAATCAAAAATCTCACGACTCCCCTGCAGTACCTCCACAGACCCACTGGGGGTTTGCAACCCCATCCTTGAAACAAACATAATAAATAGCATAATTTAGCTTTCTGATTTTCACAAAGAACTTTTAGTTGTTAAATACATTTCGATGACAAACTGGTCTGTTTGAGGTCATGCCGCATCATCTCAATCAGATTAAGGTCCGGACTTTGATTACGCCACTCCAAAACCTTCAATTTGTTTTTTTGAGCCATTGAAAGGTAGAACTGCTGCTATGCTTTGGGTAAATTCAGTTTAGTTAGTTTATAGAGTGCCAAATCACAACATATGTTGGCTCAAGGCTCTTTTAAAAAAGTGCCTTGAGCCGACATAGAAATTCAGTCGAATCATACAGACACATTCCACATCAAGTCACATTGCAAAATAATCCTAGTTTTCAAACAGTGCAGTCAAGTTCAGTTTATTATTCATTGGATCACTATTTGTATGTGTTCAAACAACCAGGTGTTCAACCAGGTAACATTGCAAATGACTGTAAATAAAATATAAAAAAAAAATAAATAAAATATTAATAATAAAATAATAAAACAATATTCAAAAATTATTATTAGCCAAATTAGAAATCAATAATGTATTAATTAGCCCTTGTCGTGAGTAATTGAATTGAATTACGGACTGCTAACATTGTGGCGGAAAATGGATATAGACTCACAAGATGGCTGTCTTGATGGCAGGCATGATAATGTCACATCCAGAATTAGCGGATTAGCTAACAAAGAAATGTGGTGCTGTGACGCTCTTAGGCGTCACACATGGACCTTTTACCTGGTGGAGTATTACGGCTGATTGCCTTGCGAACAAAAGCAAGCTATGTAGTACACATCAGAAATAATGGTGGCTACCGTTTTAGCATCAGAGCTTTAGCTTTTAGCGTTAGGGATAACGGAGACACAGGAATTTGATTCTTTTATGATAAACCAGTTTTCTCTGCCCAGATACAACCTCCTATGTGAACTGTTCTGATGAACAGGAGGACACGAGGTCCAAGCGCCAGTGAGATGCGTGGCGGGCTGCCACTCTCGGTGTAGCACCCTGGGAGAAGCGTCTGCTCGGACTGCACGCATGCAGAACTGTGTTTTCAGAGCCGTCGTCTCTCAGGGCAGTGGAGGATAAACCGCTCTGTCTCTTCTCGGGGAATCATTGGCTCAGATTCTTTTTTGCAGAATCTTAAATTGGTTAATCTTATTTTTGGCCAATGTACAGTCACCGGATACACACATCAGACAGTATTAGCTAGATCCAAGGTTTCTTCAAAGATGTAGTCTTTTACTTTGTCAGAGAGGTCCAGAAATTCAAGCACATGTTCTTCTCGATAGGGGTAAAGTGGAAGAACTCTGCCACTTGCCAGAGTTTTGCAGCTCTATTAAATTACAGGGATTCAAAATGCAAGGGTGTAAATTGCAGGGGGGATTAGGGTGGTTGTGGCCCCCAAAAAATCTGATCCAGTCAATATAACCCCCCAATAAAATCACATCACTCTGATTTACAAAAATATTGTGCATGAATACCTTGTTGATTTTCATTATTTATTTTGATTTGCCAGCTAAATTTAAATTTTCCAGCAAAAGAGCATCATATTCAATCGCTTTGTAATGTAACCCCCCCTCCCCAGAAAAAAAAAACACAAAAAAAAAACTTGGTATCACCCAACCCGCTTTCTCTGCTGAGTGTTCCCCATTTGCTGTACTTTTGATGCAGTCGCTGGTGAGAGTGGTTATACTTTGACAAAATGAAAAGAGCGCCGAAACTCAGACAGCGCTTTTTCACTGCTTGTTGACATCAATCCCTTGTAAAAAGAGCAAAAATCTAAATTAGGTAAATTTATATGTATTGTTAAGTTAGCTTATGATTTGTTAACTATGCTGCTCGCACACACCTGTACAAGCAAGAAAGGTCCAAGAAAGGTCCAGGATAAGGGCTCTATGTTATATTTTAAACACCTTTTTCTCTACAGAAAGTGTTTCATAGTAAAGACTGTAGTAAAACTCCACATGCTCGGCGGAGACAGACTGGGTTGTAAAATGTTTTATGTTTTATTTTTGGTGGCGAAATGAAAATAGTTTCTTCATAAGTGGAATGAAGGCCTGGAAAGGTGGCAGAAAAAGAAAACAGGTCCATGAAAGATGGAACGTATTTATAGAATCAATTTTAATCAAATATTTGGAAAACTATCAGCATAAATAAAATCAATAAATGTGTTTTTAGGCCTCCCCGATCTGAATCCGAGTGGTGTTTTGTTATTGGACTTCTGTGCTAGTCACGGATTGTCCATAATGAACACCATGTTCAAGCATAAGGGTGTCCATCAGTGCACTTGGCACCAGGACACCCTAGGCAGGAGGTCAATGATCGACTTTGTTGTCGTATCATCAGACTTTCGGCCGCATGTTTTGGACACTCGGGTGAAGAGAGGGGCTGAGCTGTCCACTGATCACCACCTGGTGGTGAGTTGGATCCGCTGGAGGAGGAGAAAGCCGGACAGACTTGGCAGGCCCAAGCGCATAGTGAGGGTCTGCTGGGAACGCCTGGCGGAGCCCTCGGCCAGGGATGTATTCAACTCCCACCTCCGGGAGAGCTTTGACCAGATTCCGGGGGATGTTGGAGACATAGAGTCCGAGTGGACCCTGTTCTCCGCATCTATTGTCGATGCTGCTGCCCATAGCTGCGGCCGTAAGGTCTGCGGTGCCTGTTGCGGCGGCAATGCCAGAACCCGGTGGTGGACACTGGCAGTAAGGGATGCTGTCAAGCTGAAGAAGGAGTCCTATCGGCTGTGGTTGTCTTGTGGGACTCCTGAGGCGGCTGTCGGGTACCGTGAGGCCAAAGCGTGCTGTGGCCCAGGCTGTGGCAGAGGCAAAAACTCGGGCCTGGGAGGAGTTCGGTGAGGCCATGGAGAAGGACTACCGGTCGCCCTCGAAGCGATTCTGGCAAACCGTCCGGCGCCTCAGGAGGGGGAAGCAGTGCTTCGCCAACACTGTTTATAGTGGGGGTGGGAGGCTGCTGACCTCGACTGGGGACATTATCGGGCGGTGGAAGGAGTACTTCGAGGATCTCCTCAATCCCGCCATCACGCATTCCCTGGTGTAAACAGAAGCTGGGGACTTGGGGTTGTACTCTTTCATCACCCAGGCTGAAGTCACCGAGGTGGTTAAAAAGCTCCACGGTGGCAAGGCTTCGGGGGAGGATGAGATCCGCCCTGAGTACCTCAAATCTCTGGATGTTGTGGGGCTGTCATGGTTGACACGCCTCTTCAACATTGCATGGGGACAGTGCCTCTGGACTGGCCGGGGTGGTGGTCCCCCTTCATAAGAAGGGGTACCGGAGGGTGTGTTCCAACTACAGGGGGATCACACTCCTCAGCCTCCCTGGTAAGGCCTACGCCAGGGTATTGGAGAGGAGAGTCCAGCCGATAGTCGAACCTCGGCTTCAGGAGGAGCAGTGTGGTTTTCGTCCCGGCCGTGGAACACTGGACCAGCTCTATACCCTCTACAGGGTACTCAAGGGCTCATGGGAGTTTGCCCAACTGGTTCACATGTGTTTTGTGGACCTGGAGAAGGCATTCGACTGTGTCCCTCGTGATGCCTTGTGGGGGGTGCTCCAGGAGTATGGAATCGGGGGCCCTTTATTAGGGGCCATCCGGTCCCTGTACGAGCGGAGCAGGAGTTTGGTCCGCATTGCCGGCACTAAGTCGGACCTGTTCCCGGTGCATGTTGGACTCCGCCAGGGCTGCCCTTTGTCACTGGTCCTGTTCATAACTTTTATGGACAGGATTTCTAGACGTAGCCAAGGGCCGGAGGGGGTCTGGTTTGGGGACCAGTGGATTTCGTCTATTCTTTTTGCAGATGACGTGGTCCTGCTGGCCCCCTCTAGCCAAGACCTACAGCATGCGCTGGGGCAGTTTGCAGCCGAGTGTGAAGCGGCTGGGATGAAGATCAGCTCCTCCAAGTCAGAGGCCATGGTACTCAACCGGAAAAGGGTGGCTTGTCCTCTTCAGGTTGGAGGGGAGTTCCTGCCTCAAGTGGAGGAGTTCAAGTATCTCGGGGTCTTGTTCATGAGTGAGGGAAGAATGGAGTGGGAGAACGACAGACGGATCGGTGCGGCTGCCGCAGTAATGGGGGCAGTGTGCCGGTCCGTTGTGGTGAAGAGAGAGCTAAGCCGAAAAGCGAAGCTCTCGATTTACCGGTCGGTCTACGTTCCTACCCTCACCTATGGCCATGAACTTTGGGTCATGACCGAAAGAACGAGATCCCGGATACAAGCGGCTGAAATGAACTTCCTCCGTAGGGTGGCCGGGCACTCCCTTAGAGATAGGGTGAGGAGCTCGGCCATTCGGGAGGGGCTCGGAGTAGAGCCGCTGCTCCTCCACATCGAGAGGAGCCAGTTGAGGTGGCTCGGGCATCTATACCGGATGCCTCCTGGACGCCTTCCTCGGGAGGTGTTCCAGGCACGTCCCGCCGGGAGGAGGCCCAGGGGACGGCCCAGGACACGCTGGAGGGACTATGTCTCTCGGCTGGGCTGGGAACGCCTTGGGCTCCCCCCGGAGGAGCTGGAGGAGGTGTCTGGGGAGAGGGACGTCTGGGCGTCTCTGCTGAGTCTGCTGCCCCCGCGACCCGGTTCTGGATAAGCGGAAGATGACGAGTACGAGTACGAGTACGAGTGTTTTTAGGATCTTACCCTTTGACTAAGATTTAAGAAAATCAACTTTATACCAGTTTCCTTTTTTGAAATGTAAGAAAGTAAGACCATGGAGCCTGAGGAGTGGAACACTTTGATGGGAGAGTAACATTTGAAAAGGTCATAGATGAGAAAAGAAGCCCATTTATTAGACCCACAGTAAACGTAGTTTCTCTGAGTTCAAGGACAACTGTTGTCAGATGGAATTAGCGGACAATCAAATTAAATTTTATCTAAATGTTACAAAATGTGTCGTTATCTGCTTCAACAAAATGTTTTTTCACTAATCCTGAACTCTTTTTCTCTTTATCCTTTACTTCAACTAATAGCAAAAAATTAAAACCAAGTCAAATTATTGTAAACCTTTTCGTTTGATTCACAATACTTTACATCCAATTAAAACCCAGCCAAGACAGAGAACTGGTTCAACGTGTCCTTAGTTTAAATATTAATGGCTTATAAACTGGGCTGTTGTCTTAAACTTAAACTATTTAGTACCTGGGCTAAAGTCCCAAGTGTTCAAGACCCTAAAAACGCCCCCTGGTGCTACCTCTACTTTATGATTCAATTTGTTCCGTGACGGAGATCTTCACTGGAATTTTTCACATGTGGAATATATTTTTCTCAATAAAATGAATTGAAATATAAGTAATCTGTTCTTGACCCCCGCAACAGCATGAATATGAATGTGTTCTAAAAATTTAAAATATTTGGTACTATGTTAGAAAAAAGATGAAAAAAAAATAAAAAAAGGGGCAGAGTAAATACAAAGAAACCAGGAAAGTTTCCTGGTTTCTTTGTATTTATTGTAAGGAAAGCCTTACAATGTTTTTCCTAACACAGGAACGCTAAATTAGTCTGACTACTTTTACAAAAGTAAATGATTCAATAGCTTAACCCCCGCAATGGCAGACCCAAAGTTACATCCATATCTAGCAGTGACACTCCTCCTTCCTGGGGGCAGCGCTGGTGGTGTAGGGGTTTAACGTGCGACCAGATATAGAGGCTGTAGTCCTCAAAGCGGCCATCCCGGGTTCGAGTCCTGGACCTAAGGCACTGAAAGCTTTGTACATGAGGAAAAATATTAAAATGCTAAAGAAAATCAAACAACAGAAAAACAAAACAAATGACATTAATAATCCTTGGGGGTTTACTGGTAAGAGCTGGTTCTAATCCAAACTTTCTAATAGAGGTAATTAGCTCATTAAGTCCTCTGTGGTAAGGAATGTCAAGGTCCTGCACCGATGTTTGAGAGAGCCCATGCTGCCTCCTTCTGCATGGTGGGTTTTGGGTGCCTCAACAACTTTGGTATGACCTTGAGAACACCAGCTTCGATTGCCATCTTGGTGTGCAGGTCGGAACCACTTACTATGTTCCCAATGGAGCGTAGAGCTGGGGTCATAACGCAGAGCTCCTTATTGTTCATCAGCTCCACCAGTCTTGGGACAATGCCAGTCCTCACAACTACATCAATACGATCATTACTGCCATCTGAAAGGTAAGAGATTGCCCAGCATGCATCAGACAAGATGTCCTTGTCACTAAGATGGAGCAACTGGATCAGAGAAAGGAAGCATCTGCTGAACTGCAGACAATGGGGGACATGGGTTCTTGTTTCGGCACAAGTTGGACAACGTCCAAGTTAGGTTCCGCAAGTAGCCAACTGGTGTGTCTGGGGAGATGCGAGCCAACAAAGCTGGGATGACATTGCACTCAATGAGGACATCTCAATAAGCTGCAGCATCACCTGCAATGTTTCCCAGAGCCCAGACAGCCTGTTCACTGATGTGCAACATTGGTGAGGCACACAAGTTTATAAAAGCTGTTACAGCTCCATGTTCCACCACCTGCTGTGTGTGCCAAGATGTTCCGGAGGCAATGTTTGTAAGAGCCCATGCTGCTTCAAACTGCAGAGTCGGCTCATCATCCATCGACAGGAAGGACACAAACCGTGACAGCAGGCCAGCATCAATGATCTCCTTTAGTGGAGGGTCATGGCTCTTTGAGAGCAGCTTCCTGGCTGCCTGACATCCTCGGGTCTGGGCTTCCCGGTCATCGCTGTTTACGTTTTTGATTATATCCTCGATCCTGAAACTCACCGTGACGTTGTTTTCAGGTGAGAGGGCCTCCTCGTCGGGGAGAGAAGAGAGTGTGATGTTCCTCCTCTTGAGGAAACTCTCATTCTTCTGAGCTTTGCGCAGCTGCACACACTCACTGATCCGTTTCTCTCTGAGTTTTGTCAAATCCTTCCCCTTGTTCTCAAACTTGGAGATGCGCCGTCCACGACGAAGAGTTAGACTCTAGTCTCACACTACTCTTCAATTTTGTATTATTTGCTGGTATTTCAGCTTTTAACTTTGTTCTCTCTCTTTTCTCTTCCTAGAAGTAACCT